>VOMN01064403.1:0-11167 GCA_014899125.1 Orchestia grillus
CCTCTCGTCCAGCCCCCGCACGCCCCGGGCCGAGGCACAGCTGTGGAGGCTGCGCCTCTTTTGCCATTTGTGGCATTGGTCAGCGTCCTTTTGGGTCTGCATCACCAGCTCCAATAATACAAATGATATTTTACTCGTGTGATGATATTACACAAAAGAGAGAGTGATGATAACAATAAGAATAATGTTGATCGAATGATTGGGTGGTAATAGAAATAAGAGAAAAGGAATAAGTATGAAGGAGAAGGTTACATTTTAAATTGTTAGGGTGAAGTACGAATAATCGTGAAAGGAACTGTGAATATTGTATAATTGAAAATTTTGAAGCGCAATCAGACTAGGAGGTAATTTTATCATTGATCATAGCAAGTTGTTGGGTATCGCAGAGTTTTGTTTACCGCTCTGGAAGTATTAGCTATTTGTAAACAATTTACCGTAGAATTCCAAATTCTTTCATTGTCGAATTTCAGTTCTTAGGAAGCGATAGTTTGGCTACGATTTAAATTATTATTAGCCATTAATGTACTACAATGGTAATTATTTTTAGCAATAGTTTTGACTATATTCAAATTATTATGAACGATAATTGTGTTGAGATGATAATTATTATTAGCGATGTAAGGTACGATCCAAATTGATATTAGCGATAGAATTCCCACGATGGATTTGAAAATGATCGTCGCTACGGAAAGGCTACAACGCAGTAAAAAATACAAAAGGTCTTTAAAATAAAATAAATCCCTCTTGCCTGAGCCTACTTAAATCAGGAATTTTTCTAACTCTAACCCCAGAATATATATTTTTTTGTGTACCTCCATTGAAAGGCATGTAGTCCGTTCAAAATAGACTAAGTGCAAAGACGGCACGTAATTAGCTGTTTACTTCTTTAGTACAAAAATCGAAATCATGAAGTGAACTCAGGAAAACTTCGGCTTCAGCTCGAAGATTTTCCCTCCCAGGGGTACGAAAACACGCTCATTTTTAACGAGTTTCCCCTGCGATCCGATTGACGGCTGCAAGGTTTCATGCTGCAGCTGCTCTAGTTTATGAAAGGCAATTAAAAGTTCCACCTCATTTTTTCTGCCAATGAAGAGGGTTGCACTTTTAAGTCCAAGGCGAAGTTGCATCAACTCGCCGCGTGTGGGATCAGGAGAAATATTTTTTTTAGAGAATATACGCCGCCATGCGGAAACGGTGCCCGAATGTGGCACCTGCTGTGCTTCTCACTTCCACCGAACGCGTATGCGTCACACGAATTTTTCTAAATCTTTGAGCAGCAATCGGGAGTGACGTGCGACACGATTGCCCCACAAACATCGTTTCCGGAACGCGTCTTTCATCGTGTGTACTTTTTGTGCCTTGTTTTATGTAACACTTTGACCTCGTCGCGCGCCACATATGGTACACGCGGTCATCTAACCTAGCCTAACTTTGGCAAGGCAGTAACACATATGAATCCAAATTTTCTAAGTTTTCATGAAATTTGCGTTTATTTCTCATATATGCCAGTTTAGATTAGGAGGAAAATTGACAAGAAAACCAAATTGGTCAACACAAAATCCTTCATTTTTAAATTCACACCTGAGATACTTGTCAACGTGAAGTTTTACATGCATGGAGAATTGCGGTCAAAGTGCCAAAGCCTGATGCAACACCGCTTCGATGGGCACCCTAGTTGGCTCATCACAAATGACCTTGTAGCTCGACTTGTCCTGGAAAGCTTCGGTTTTGTTGGGTGTTAATGTGCGTTCCGGCACACACAGGGTGGTGGTCGACCTGAACTCCGTTTTGGAGACCTAAACAACAACGTTAGATATCGAATTTGGGTTGAATTGAAACGATAAGGGAGATCTGCAAGTGAAATTCACGTGTGTGAATTTAGAATTTGGTGTTTTGTTTCACTCGATTAGCACTATGAATTTCGTCATTGAAAAGGACATTCGTTGATATTCCAACGAAACTTCGAGTTTAAACAATGTTACAAAAAGTGATTTTAAATCACGGGACCAAAAACAATCTTTATCAACTCAGATTATATCAGATTAATTTTTAAAAATTGAGCGCCTATAACATCCTCAGATATGCAAATTTTATTTGATCTTATTGTATCCTCAAAGGAGACCTGAAAAGAAGTGTTTACCGTGATTAGCCGACATATCTACACCAACTCGAGGCATCCATCGAGGCAGAAATACGGCAAATTGGGCCAGAACTCACTATTGTCGTAATGAACCGTCTCTGCAGGCTCATGGAGAATATCGTCTACACAAGCAATTAAAATAAAACTTATAGGTTTCAGCATTCTGTTGTTTATCAGTTTTTCTAAAAACTTACGAGTATTTCAGAAGTTATTATAGATTCTTCTTGATCCCGTCATTAAAAATCGCCCTTACAACGCGTCGTTCAACCCCCAGAAATTCATACTGCTTATTTTTTTATTATTTTTCTTCCGAAAGCTTATGGCGCACGCGTAATTTTACGGTAAACTTCATCTTTATAACATCCTCAGTGAAAGATATCAGATACTTTTAAGGGCGGGTAGCAAAGACATATCACCAAATTTGCGCTTCTTTTGGCAACGATAACTCAACAAATATCGAGTTTGGGGACGATGGTGTGTCACCAAATTTGGAGCTCGGGCGGTCGCGATATATCATGTGATCTAGAGGTCGGCTGACAGCGATAGGTTACCAAATTTAGATGTGTGGGGTCACGGAATGTCACTAAAACTTTAAGCAAATAATTCTGAAAATCAGAGAAGTCTCTTTCCGAAACGTAGAGGAGTTGTCTGGAAGAAACCTATTCTGCAACATGTCAGTAAAACTCGGGTTTTCCTTCTATGGTCAATTATTTATGTCTGGCGGGTTTCCATTTATCAATTTGTTAAATTATTTGACAAGCCGATCATTCGTTTGCCATATTTTTTCTTGCTAATTTTTTTTTTTTAATTTTGAAGCAGTTAAGTCATTTGTCTGTCACTTTATACCTGCTTCTGAGTTACCTATTTATCAAATGAACAATTCAACTATTTTTCACTCATAGCTTTATAGTTACTAATTTATTGAAAAACATCCTTTCAACAGCGTTCTAAAAATGATCTTTCTAGCGTCGCAGAATCTGTACAATTGCATGAACGACGAGCACGCAACAAAGGCTTTTCTTGTTTTGAGTTGAAGTTCAAAGCATGAAGCACAGAGGCATTGCCAGTTGGGTGGGATCTGAATGACTAGGCATGCGTATTATTTGGAAGATTCGGTCCTCCAGAACTATTCAAAAGTCTGTGGAGTCTGGAATAGAATAAACGTGAATAATGACTAGAGATAAACGTGACTAGATGAAATGAACGTGAGTGGGAGAGAGTTCAAATGGTCACGAGGGATGATACATTTACAGGTACGCTTGTTCTGACCAAAGATTTAACCATTTAACACGTTGGTGACAGGCAGTAATCTGTGTCTGGGTACTCGTCAAACTTTGGAAAGACATAAAAATCTACAACCACTGGGTTAACAACTCCGATTGCTGACATAAGAGTTAAGAGTGGTAATTTCTAAGTCGAAAATTACAAAAAAGTGTAATTTTCTTAGCGTCTTTCGTGTTGTAAAAAATAAGAAGAAAGTGAAATGTCATTTTTTCCGCATTTGTTTTTTAAACAAAAAACGACCATCGCGGCCTCTCTTCCGACTTAATGGGCATGATTACCTCAAATTCTACTTCGATGAAACATCTCGTGGAAAGTACTAAAACTCGGTTATTTTCCTGCAATGTTTGCTCGTACTCTAGTTGGCAGCGCGATCGCTTGCAGCAGCGAACTATTTAAGTGGAGTTTCTGTGTGCACTTCGGTAATTGTATAGAACCCTGTGCGCCCTGTTGCTTGTGTTGACCCTTGGAGGGGCCGATAGTTGTGTTTGAACTTGGAGCTGTGAAGCAGAAGGTGTAGGGACCGATAGCAAGCAATTACAGTTCACAGTGCTGCTGTGAATTGCTGCCATAATTGAAGCAAATTGCGTGTGTGCGTAGAGCTGCGCGGGCACTCCAGCACTCGCGCCAACAATCCCTCTCGAAGTTTTGTTTACGAGGGTAGCGCGCTAGAGGGCAACCTGCGTCGTGAAATCGAGGCTTGAACTTATCGGTCGACTTGGGTGGATATGAATAGTAACATCGCGTATGCCGCTTCGCTGTGAGAAATAAACGCGCATAAATTTAGGATTGCTGGATTCAAACGCTTCAAAAGAGAGAAGTTTTTTGTGGTGAAATATGCTGAAAATATTGCGGAATTTTATTCTTAGGGTATTTTATTAATTGGTTGAGTAGCGAAAGTTTGTTTGCAGGGTGCGGAGGAAGTTCTCGAGGTAAATAAATAATATTAAATTTTTAATGCTTCGATAATGGAACAGAATAATAAAGTACTGTTGGGTATTTCGGGCTACTAATAACATCATGAAACTTCATCTGGGTTTATTTTTCGATATTTCCCTTCCCCTCGCCTAAATTACTCCTTCAAATTTCCCCCTGAAACTTCATGCTGATGCACTCAGCTTCCCCAGCAGAATTTCATTTCCTTTAGGGCTGATTTCAAGTCGTCGAGAACGGTGCGGGCCGATGCACAGGCGTTACATTGAAGTCCGACGTGGTTCAAGCACTAAAGTGCGGTGGATTTAATCAGGGAAGATCGTGGCCTCATTTCTTTACTCCAGAACTTGAGAAAATTGGCATGACACCGCTCTTGAGCCTTTATGAACGTGTGACACGACGCTCCGTCTTGCTGAAAGGTGAAATAATCTATTGTGAAGTGTTTTTTTGTTTCAGAGAATGTGAAAACGAAAATTTCATCACAGTTTTAATTCGAATTCGCATTCGTGGCCTTGTTAACAAACATGAGGAGAGACATCCTCGTTATGGAAAAGGAAGCTTAAGCCACTCATTCCTCACCACGCCAGTGGTTGTAAGGCATTGAAAACCAAACGGTAAAACGTGATGGAATTAATAAA
The DNA here is from genome assembly GCA_014899125.1 of Orchestia grillus. Taxonomy (NCBI): domain Eukaryota; kingdom Metazoa; phylum Arthropoda; class Malacostraca; order Amphipoda; family Talitridae; genus Orchestia; species Orchestia grillus. The sequence continues at coordinate 4,993 of VOMN01064403.1, forward strand.
GGTTCTTTAAGGTTCTTTATGGTAACAACCACCCAAACAGTGACAGAAGCCGGCTTTTGACGACGATAATTATTTCTCATGCCATGTGGGATGTCTTTAGGCTACTTTCCCAGCACTGTCATTCTGAAGATTGAATTTTGCCTCTACTGTGAACATATTTTCATCAGTAAGGAAAAACCATTTCCCCTTACGTGCCGTCCTACCGGACGGATGGAATAAGCAGAGCTCTGTCTGCTCGCTTTTGTTTCTGCAGGCCTGTGAGTCGATGACACTTCTTCAGTTTGAAGGGAAAAAGCTCCAGGTCAGTTTTGACTAACGTCCCCAATGGTTTTCGCTAATATCCTTCTGTTTGGTTGATTTCCTTACGGATAGCTTTGGATTTCCTTGGATAGCTTTGAATTTCTCCGGACCTTCTCGTCCTGCCTCCAGGATTTCGAGGGTGCGAACTGAGAGCGGGCGTCCGCTGCTTGGACGGGCTTTGTCAGCACCAAGTTCATTGAATCTTTTCACAGAGTCTTAAATAGAAGAGTTTTTTACATGTACTGTTCAATGACTGACCACTGTGACATATCCTCGCCGTGAAGCTCGATGATAGCTATAGCACGACGTATATATACTCATTTATTCATTTATTCATTATTCATAACGGCGTGCATGAACCCCTTTGACTGATATCCAGTTTAGAAATTACGAAATGTAGAGCTATTATTATTTAATCAATGCGCTAAAGGTGATAAGCGATTCAAACTAATTTTGATTTTAAGTGGGAAAAATATCCAGGGCCTTTTGACGACCCCTGTACATACTACTACTATGAACGAAAATTATGACAAAAATGTCAATTGAGATTTCAATAGCTAGCACTAAACCACTTAAGTATAATCATACTAGGTGTCATGAAGCATAAAGCTACCACTCTAGAGTTATAGTGCAGTAGTCTTAGCGCTCTCATACAATAACTCCGTTATTTGGAATACCTCTACAAGGCTGTAATGCTGTGATACTGCCACTCTACTGCAACAATGATATAATATCTCCATGGGGCTGCCCGGTGACTCAATTAGAGCTGTCCTGCGACTCTCCTGCCTCCTTGGTTCCCAGGGAGGCTTGCGTCATTGGAATACAAGTATCACGCAATGTCCCGATCACGGAATCGCGCCATTCCTACCAGTTTAATCAGCAGCGCGACCAGTGACGCCTCTGAAGTTCTAGTCCCGAAAAGTTGTTGGGACTTGATTCATTAAGATCAGAGACGCGACTGCCGCAGGTTCCCTTAGCCGACTACGTCCTGCTCAGAGCTCTAACCCTCCTAACTTAACTTCCTGCTGAGGGTTAAAACGACTGCAGGCCGAACGTAATTGTAAAATCCTTTCTTCCGCTGCTCTTATAAATAAACCCCTCAAAAAAATCATTAGCCCTTTTTGCTCGCCTGCTGAAAGTGCCCAGGTTTGTAAAATGACGCCACGTGCGGCGCTGTGGAAACTCGAACCTGGTCCTCAGGCAGAGGCATCCGGGCCCTGCCACAGGCAGCGTGACAGGGGTATAATGTTGCCATCTTGATAATTTGTTGCAATAATACTGTTGGAATACTTCTATCTAGTACTCTGATCCTACCGCTCTGCTTGATAATAAAGCTATTGTAATATCTTTATAGGGCTATAACATAGTAATTCTATCATTTTTTTTGCTATGATCACACTTTTATACCGCTGTAAAAATGAACTACTACCAGTGTTATACTATAATGGTATAATAGTACACTTATAATGGTCTGATACTACCAATGTATTGTTGTTATACTACCAATGTGATAGTGCAATACTAACAATATATTAGTGCAACACTACAAAAATTATGGTGCAATATCACCGAAATGATGGTGTGATACTACAAAAATAATAGTGAAATATTACCAATACGTTGTTGTAATACTATTCTGTAATACCGACCATATAATGTTCTAATACTACCATTATAATGGCCTGATGATAGTAATATAATGTCCTGAAAATACCATTATGGTGCCCGAATAATACGACTACAACGACAAATTTCTCTCTATCATTAGAGTCACACGTGTCCGGCAGTAATCTAAGCAGTCAATGAAAGCAAAACAAAAAATTTTTGGGGAGAGAAAAATCCGAAAATTGGTGGCCTCATACACGAACTCTACAAATTGCTGTTGTACTGTTTGTGAGAGAATATTCTTTTTTGTGTATTGATTCATTATAGATTTGTCAATAATACTTGAATTGGTATCTCTCGCACCTCCATCAGGATTTAATTCATGTCAGAAAAGGACGAAGAAGGAATAACTCAGCAAGACCCTGATTGAGGGGTATTTATTGTCTCTCATGTCTTTCACCTAATAAATTAAAGCCTCGGTAATGGCCAGCGGTGCAAGAGTTTTCTTGCTTTGATTCTCGAAATTTTCTCTGGTGTGTCCGACCAATAAGCCAAGAAACAATGTAACGCTCGTCAAAAGTATAAGTCTCGCGTAATTCTACAAAATAAACTTTTTAAGATATGCTGAGAGGAAATCGAATGAGACTGCTTGTCTCTTAGATTTGTGTTTGAGTCTTGAATGCTGGACGACTTCAAGTGTGGGGACGCTCTGGGCTGTTCTGCCTATGCAATGTTCCTCTTTCACTCTGGCTTATCTTATTTACCGTCTAAGTTTACCCGTTTAGTTATTTACCAAATTTTCTGTCTTAACCTCTCGTACGCCGTCTTATCTCATGTATCCCATCTTATCTTTTACGTATCCCATCTTATCCTTAAGTGTCCAATCTTATCCTTACGTGTCACATTCAATCCCTATGCACCCCAGCTTATCCTTACACATCCCATACTATTCCTAACTATCCGAAGCTATTCTTACTTATCTCATCTTATCTGTCCCTGTCCCGAGTTATTTTTTTTTACCTATCTTAGCTTTGGGTATCCTATCCTTCCCTTACCCGTCTTACCTATACCAATTTTGTCATATCGTAATATTTTACTTAGTCCTTTTCCTAACTTTTTAGTAGTCCACACTTATTATCTTGTCAATCGTTAACAGTCACGTACTTATCATTTTATTCCGTCAGCTCTACCATTTATTCTCTTCTTTTGTAGGGCGGTGTCTTTTAGGCAGATTTTCAAAGCGAGCTATTCCAGTTTTCCGTTGAAGCACTTGTCGTTAAAATATCCTTCCCGGACAAAAAATTAGTCACCTGATAATAATATAGAGTAGGACCTCCACGAGCACAAAGAATTGCTGAAATTCTGAGGATCATTGAGTCTATAAGTGTCGTAATGTACATATGGTCGACTTTAAACCACTCTTGCATAAACCGATCTCGCAGGGCGCCACAGTACGTGGACGATCTTCTTGACGTCTAACCTGTCTTCTAGATGGAACCACAAATTTTCTATTGGATTCGTGTCTGAGGACTTAGCTGGCCAATCTTAATGAATTTCTTGGCATATCCTGAATTACTGTTATGCTAATTAATGACAGCTCAAACCCAATGCAACAGGTAGTAGTCATCTTGGATGATAGGCAAGGCAAGATGCGTTTCTTCATTCAGAATTTGCTAGAAGGCAAAACTTGGTTATCCAGCAGCTCAGTGTAGCCGTGCTGGTTCAGTTTGACAGATACCTTAACTAAAAAACCCACATTTGTAGAGATGAAACCGCCCTAGAATATGACAGACCTTCCTCCTTGTCTCGTCCATTGCACTCAGGGCTTCGTTGGAGGCTTCACGAGGTCTTAGATAAAAGGGTATCATTGCTATAAAGACCTAATTCATCTAAACATGACACTCCTCCAATCCTTCAAAGTCAAAAACCTGCGTGTTCATTGGCCCAGCTTAAATCAGTTGTCTCGTGGGTATGAGTTAACATCGATTGTTAAAAAGACATTCCGTTCCATACTGGAATTTCCATTGCATAGAGTATCCTACGAAAAATTCGTTCTGAAAAAGCAGGAGAATGAAAATTTCCCAGTAGTTCCGTCCTTGATGAAAAGCGATTCCAGTCAACAAGTCGGGACACAAGGGGGTGGTCCATGTCGGCTAGAATTTTCTTCTCCCCATAGTTTTGCCTTTAATTGTCGTCTTTACCTGATTGTTTCCATTGTTGATTTACCTGCATAGCAGGGCAAACATGAAACACTAGCGAATTCTGCCACTTCCTTCCCAGGGTGTTTCTTAGCCCGACCAAATGCAGTAGCTCCTTTTTCCATTTCGAGACGTCTCGCTTTCGTTCATCGTTTTGGAGCAGCTAGAAAACAAGTCTATGCCTTGCTAGCTCTTAATGAAGATTGATGCCTGTTAAGTGCTTGCGTACAACTTAAACTTCAGTCACTGATTTGAAAACTGATTGATGAATGTAGTAAATAACTGGAGCTCAATCAACAATAGATGACTCATTTTTTGTCCGGGACGTTTATTTGAAATATTCCGTTACCCTCAGTAATTCAAATTTGGCATAACAATTCAATCAATAAGAAACTACAAGCAAAGAATTAGAGTCCAGTGGTTCCTAACAGGTCATGATTCCTAAAGGGTCAAGAGCCATTGTCCGGAGGTCATTGAGAGTTCAACTGTAAATACTGCATTCAGGTTGCTGGAACGAGACAAATTTGAATGTACTTAAGCCATTGAAAATTAGGGCGTTTTCAGAAGGCATATTAATAGACGGAGGGAGTTACGCTAGGCATGTAATTACTGATGTGGGTCACGTACTATAAAAGTTTGGGAAACGCAGGGCTACGTGCTGGGAGACGCCACAGTACTCCCGCCTGAATATATGATTAAGCTTCTAGGGTTTCAGTTGTACGAAGGACTATCAAAAATGATGTAGAATTTCATAGGAACTTTAGAGTAAGAAAGTTAAATCAATGTAGAATATGTCACAATGGGCCATTTCGTCTTTGGATCGCTTGCTCTCACACGAGGTCAAATGAATACATATTGCAGTGTTTTATAGATACCTTTCAAAGAAAAATATACTTTTCCAAAATAGAGTGTTAAGTTGATTTCAAAATGCGTGCAAATAAAATAATTCTGTCAAATTTCGATGGAAACGCACACAGGAGACTTTCGATGGAAACGCACACAGGAGATTTTCGATGGAAACGCACACAGGAGACTTTCGATGAAGTTCAGGGCGCTAATGGCCCAAAGGAAATTGTGATGCAATTTCCAAAATTCAAAGGAGATCAGGCAGATGACCTCCGCATTGAGCGACACAGCGGCACCAATAAATGGTGCAAGCTGCACACAACCACATAGAAGAGGACCGAAGAATAACAGTTATTGAGATGGAAATGAAATTCGTGCGCGATTAAATGGGATCAGTAAATTCATTGTTGCCCTTTGGTCCGGACTTGAAAATTTCCAAAAAAGTCAGTGGAAAATTTTATCTCCCGTCGTACCGACACATGGGTAAATACAGTCAGAATTATTCAAAACGATACGTAAACTATATGGACAATATTAATAGCACCAGTAACGATACACTTGAGACATTTTCAATCTCCCGAATCCACATCAAAAGTAAAGTGCTATCAGTGATGAGTTTGTGTGACTTAACACTCAATTCTAGGCTAAATCCCCACTGTGTCATCGATTTATCTGACATGAAAGAGAGTATTTGGATTCCTTGGAGCAGCAAGTGGAGGCAGGGATGTGTGGGACAGTAGCAAAGAAAATTGGACTTAATGAATGAGTTTATTGGCTACTCCCAAGCTATGGGAACATTTTTTTTTAATGTTTCCTACCTGTCATGGTGCGTCTATTTTAAAATTTTCCAATCATTTGTAAATGTATGGAATTTGTTTCATTTAATTCATTGGTTAATTTATTTCACTATATTCATTGGCTACTATGTTTAACTTTATTCATTAGTGAATGTTATAATGTTTGAGCATGAGCTCAAGCTCAAAAACGTACACTGAGGGCAGGGGAACACTGAGGAATGGGGAACACTAAGGGCAGGGGAACACTGAGAAATGGGGAACACTGAGGGCAGGGGAACACTGAGGGCAGGGAAACACTGAGGGAAGGGGAACACTGAGGGTAGGGGAACTCTGAGGAATGGGGAACACTGAGGGCAGGGGAACACTGAGGGCAGGGGAGCACTGAGGGCAGGGGAACACTGAGGGCAGGGGAACACTGAGGGCAGGGGA
>VOMN01064404.1:0-31017 GCA_014899125.1 Orchestia grillus
CGCTCTAATTTCCTCGGTAAATCACAAGATCAGGGCGACCTCCAAGACACGTGCGTATCCAATTTACATGCGAAACTTCGTCGCTGCAGTCTGTGAAAACCAAAAAGTAACACATTGAGCAGCGTTCACGTAAACTCCAAAACGCCGCCAATGATCGCCGGCGCTCATCCGCTGTTTCCCGCATCCCATGCCCCGATCGTAAGCTACTCGAGCCATGGCATCCTACGTCCATCTTCGTATCCACCTCCACGATCCATCATGAACTAGCTGAGCTGAGTATTTCACGCAATTTTAGTCGTTTTCGTGTATTTTGCCAACCGGCTACGTGTAGATTTCCATTTCCTTTCACTGTATTTTTGTTTCGGCAGTGAACCCCGTTTGAGCCCATATCTCATTGTCATCAACGACGGCGCGTTTCGATAGGATGTGTAATGCGTAAGTTCTAGGAATTTAGGGAATTAAGGCGTTTTTGTCATATCATGTGAGCACGTTGATCAATTAAGAATCTTCTTTCATTTTGTTCATATGATGCGACGGATATGTTTTGATCCCCTGTAATTTAAGGATTCTTTAGTTACGTATACTTCTTGATCTTTTCCGTGCTTCACTCCTTGTGTGTAAAATTTGTTGGTTCAGAAAATCCCTTCTCAACGAAATTATTTGGTATCGCAGAATCCCTTCTCAACATAATTATGTACGTCATAATTCAATGAAATTAATTAAATAAATTAGTGCTCCAGTGCCGTCAATCCACTCGCGCCTCTAATTAATGTCCCCGCTACCACTCTTTTAAAGTCAATCGACTCATAAGTATCGATATTTACGCCGCACAAAGTCACGGTTTTCCAAAATACATAATATCGAAGCAACATACTAACAAAACAATTCTGGTAGCGGTCTGGGATGGGGGAAGCAAAACAAAGCTAGAGCCTGCCTTCTTCATTAATTACATACTTTCGAGTTGAATCAAATTTTAAATCATGTCTTTTTCCCAATTAAAAATTAATTAAATTTTTTTTTTTTCAAGTCTGAGATATCAATCAACATAACAAACTCTCATCCTCTGTTTTGTGTTTACATAAAAGGCGCACCAAGAGAAAACAGTTGGATTCCAAAGTTTTCAAACGTATTTCAGAGGATGTAAGAGTTGTAGTCTACATGAATAAAAATTATCATTATTTGTAGTTCTGTCATAGCTATAAAAGGTGTTTCCACCTTTTTGCAATAATACACTTATTATAAGACACAATTTCAATAACTGCGTTAGAAGTCGATGTTTCTTACGTTTAGAAGCTTCGGTCGACATGAGCTCGGATCATCTGGTTCCGAAATGTCGCATACCGAATTTTTACATTCCTGAAATATCCATTTCTAAGTCTTGTTGAAAATTCAATGCTATTTACGATTTTTATTGCACATAACAATTTCTTGTTTTTCGGTGATCTGTTTAACACATATGTATAAGAAACCAGAAAATTCTGTCCGGTAGCCAGTGAATTATTGCTCAGCTGTGGTCCACGTAAATAAGATAGCCATTAACCACCGCATCTGTTCCAACGCGCATGTGTGCGGGTTGCTGTTGGATTATAGCCGAGACAAAAGCTCTCGTCTCCCGCTGACGTGCATGTGAGGGACCACGAATAACTCACACTCCAACTCGCGTCCCATAAGAGCTGGTCAGCAGTAAGCGACTGCGTTGAGCATATTCGTAACACATCTATGATTCAGAGTGATGCAGGTATTATTTATGGCACCGCCTAAACCTTGGGAAAAACTATAAAAAAAAGCATAGACTATTTTCTTGCAAATGACCTGTCAATTAGATCATTTACAATCATTCGAATCTATTTTCGCTCATTCAATTTGTAACGTAAACCTTTGCTTCGGCAAACAAGTATGAAGTGAAATATGAGTGTTTAGTTTGGTCGGTTGTTCGCTCAGAAAAAGAACCGGTCTGACACCCAGAATTATCACTCAGACACCCAGAGCTCAGACAGTACTGAACAGATAGTCCGCAGTGACCGGTCGCTCATTGAAAATCGATTCATGAATACAGCTAATATTCCTCTTTCATTTACCCTTTAATTGGAGTAAGTTTCGTAAGCTGAACTCTCACTAATTTGTTGAACTATAAATTGAGCGCCTAACACATTCTATTTTCAGAGTTGAGCATACTAGAGGAGCCCGATAACTGAGTGCGTACAACATGATCGTTAGAAAATATTATTCAATGTTATGCCAACTATAGAGAAGTAACGTTTAGCATTTCAGCGCATTGAAAACAAAATCATTTCGCTTGTTAACGTACAACCGGTAAGCACAGCATGTACAACAAGTACGTATTTTTTCAGCACTGCACCACATTTTATCGACGATATGTTTTTTCTTGTTTAACTACATACTTGTATTTTTTTGAAAACAATCGCTTGTACTTTACACTACTTTACTCCACCGTAGTTGAAAGTCTCTGCGAGAGGGAGAATTATCTTCAAATGAATGACAATTTTTCACTAAAATGATGTTATTTCAGCTTAGAGAAATCATTTCTGTTCTCCCCATGTTTTTATTTATTTGTATTGCGATGAATAATGGCACAGGAAGTAATGAGTAAATGTGTTGATGTCTAATATGACAAGTCTGTACCACTCCCACGCTCCTATGACAAGTCTGCGCCACTCCCACACTCACATGACAAGTCTGCGCCACTCCCACACTCACATCACAAGTCTGAACCACTCCCACACTCACATAACAAGTCTGCGCCACTCCCATACTCACATGACAAGTCTGCGCCACTCCCACACTCACAGGACAAGTCTATACCACTTCCACTCTCACATGACAAGTTTGTGCCACTCCCACACTCATATAACAAGCCTGTACTACTCCCACACTCATAAAGCAAGTCTGTACCACTCCCGCACTCAAAAAGCAAGTCTGTACCACTCCCACACTCATAAAGCAAGTCTGTACCACTCCCGCTCTCATAAAGCAAGTCTTTACCCCTCCCACACTCATATAACAAGTCTCTACCACTCGCACGCTCATATAACAAGTCTGTACCACGTCCTCACTCATATAACAAACCTGCACCAGTCTCACATCATGAAACAAGTCTGTACCACTCCCACGCTCATATAACAAGTCTGTACCACGCCCTCACTCATATAACAAACCTGCACCAGTCTCACATCATGTAACAAGTCTGCACCACTCCCTCAGCTTGTAACTGTTGTGAGGAGAGTTGTAGCAGCCTCTCCATCACCCCCACATCCACCCGTCTTCCCTACTTTACCTCCGTTGCCTTCCTCCTTCTTCTCCTTGCTTTCATTCAACTATCGAGTGGCGTTAAGGACACTCCACACGATCACTCAAAGTCTGAAGACAGTTTCGGAACGCACCGAAATATGGGCATCGAATGCTAGCTTTGCTCTCAATTCTGGAGTCACGTCGGACGTCGAGGAACTCTACAGTCTCTTGACTTCCGACATTTTATCTTTTAAAGCATTGTATTTAATTCTTCTTTCTTATTGTATTTGCCTGATTTCTCTTTTGTAACTCGTGTATGATATATCACTTTTTTGCAGTTCTTGCTGAAGATGAGCAAATTTTGCCTAAAAGCTCTACAGGATAAGTTTTATATTAGGACTAGTTTGTTCTTACTCGCTTTAGTCATATTTTTTGCAATGGGAATAAAATGTAGATTCCCTAGTAAAGAATCAATTTAAGATGTTCTCACAACTTCAACTTTGAGGCAAGTAGCAAATCGCGAGTTTTACCTATTTTTTCCGACCTGAGTCCAGAATTCAGATCAAAATTATCATTTAATACCCATGTTTGGGTGCCTTTCGACACTGTCCTCAGACCTTGACTGATCCTGTGCAGGGCTCTGAAGAGGCATTGTAGCCACAGCGCTGCGGGTCACTGCTGTCCCATTTACAGCGCTCCATACTTACACCTCTCGCCAAGTGTGTATTTATGTCTTGCCACGCTTTTTATAGAGCGTAAGTAACTATTCAAGATTGAGTGACGTAAACACATTATTTCTGCCGAGGGAGTAAGTACACTGATTTTCATACTGAATCATGGGAAACATAAACAACTCTCAGCGCCTCCGGAGACATACTATCGTAGCCCGCTTTGAGCATAACAGAGTTCATTTTTTGAAGCGTTATACCTTATGATTTAGTAAATTTGCATCGAAAATCGTTTCCAGTTTAATTTTTGGAATTTTTTTCATTGTACGTAAGATTTCATCCTCCTGTGATAACTTACAGTACATGAGTTAAAGTTTTTCAATACACATCCAGTGGTAACAAAGTCTGCTCATTAGCTAAAAAATATTTTCAGACGGTAGAGTCACGTCTCTGCCCGCGTCCACACGAATCATTTGATGAGAGCACAACGTTTGGTCGCAGAGAACGTGAGATTGAATACATTTTTAGCATTTCCTGACTGGCTTGTGCAGCCCCAGGTAGGGAAGGGTCCACATTACCCACTGGTTTACAGTGCACCAGCATTTCAACTGTTGAAAGAAGTTTCGTAGCGCTCAAAAATCTCGTCTGCAGGATCATAAGTAGTGACCGAACATAATAAAAGCTACCTAATAATATAACGTCAGATGAATTTGGCCTATTCCTTTTATAAGAATTGATGATGAAATTCCTTAGGCTAATATTTAGTCCAACATGTAATCATAATTTCTATGGTGGTGTTTGAAAGTCTCACAAATAAGCTACGATGAGAACTCTCATTTGCCTGTACTGGAGTCCCGTTTTTTTTTAAAGATCACGAGGAAAGTTCACAAGTCTCTCAATGATACACCGACTTGCTTACGGAGCACCAGAGTTTGTAGGAATTTAAATACGATTCTTCGCTACAGAATTATACAGAATTATACAGAATTATACATAATAAGAATTTACTGAGGCAAACGCGGTCATTTATGAAACACCGGTGTAATTAAAACTACAATAATAGATTTTGGCGGTTCCGTTTCTGACCGTTCGTCAGCCTGTATTTGTGCAGCTCAAATTAAACCAAAAAGAAAATAAAGCGCAATGATTTGCTCAATGGTAGTTGTGATGATGACCAGTCATTCCGTGGCCCTATGTGGAAATTTAGCGATAAGAAGTATCAGGAAATAAGGCATGGTAGTATTTTTTAATTCGCTTTAGTCAAAATTTGGAATGTAAAAACACTTCAATTCGAATACCGTAACCTAGTTCGAATACGATGATACGTGTTCAGTTGAACTGTCAGACTCTGAAGTAAATTTGACTTCTATGCATCGAAATAGCAACGATTTTGCGTCAGGGAAATTAAACTTCAAGAGGAACTGTACATTTGCACGTATGCTGAAATATGTTCTCCAATCTAATTTGCATTTCCATTATGGTTTCAATTGAATAAAGTCTAAACTTATTTTGATTAACTAATCGGGAAGAAGCCGGAATTTTAAATGGTTAATCGAAGGAACTCTGATTTGCCTACTTGAACGCTGGCTCATTGGCCCTGCATGGCGGTGTGGACGAGACTCGTTATTGCCGCTCGCAGTATGTGGGTTCGCTGAAATACTGCAAGTCCTTCAAAATATTCGTGATTTAAACGAGGAAGTTTTTCATAACGGGGTTCCTTTGGCATGACTGATAGCACTTTTTGTTACTGTTAGTGGAAATTTAATGTGTCTGATGCATAGTTCTAATATATCAAGCAATACGTGCATAAATACATAATTAACATTTGGAAAGTTTCAACAAAATAGGTCCATATGACAGTGTTGGTCTTAAGTTGCCTGGAAGTAAATTGTGATTCATCAACTCAAGCCAACATCGAATAGTCATGATTCCTCCTTTTTATTAATGTTTGTAAGTCAGGCAATCTATGTGTGTACGAGTATGTGTATTTTTTCTTTTTTCGTGTTCTGCCTTTTAAAGTATAGTATTTAATCCGTCTATCTTATCCTATTTACCTAATTTCTCCTTTGTAACTGATGCACAATATATCTTTCATTTACGGTTCCTACCGAATATGAGCTGATTTTTTCGAAAGCTCAACAAGATAAATTTTGCAATAGAACCAGTATGTTTTAAGCGCCTTAGTTACTTTTTTTTAATTTTAGAATATGATTTAGGTTCAAAAGAATTAATTTAAAATACTCCCATAACTTAATTAATCTTTGACTCGAGTATCAAATCGGAAGTTTAGCTCGTTTTTTTTTATGACTTCATTCTATTTCAAACTTCATGTTTATTCGTGAAACTTTTTTGTTTTCAGATTTCATAAAACTATCAGGATGTTGATCAGCATTGGTCCATTGATGACGATACTAAGAATTTGAATTCATAAACCATAATTAAAAATGATAAAATTGTATGCCTTTGTAGAGAAGCCAACCCATGAAATGCATGTTGCGAGTAAAAAATTTATTCCTAACATAGTTTTGTCGCTCAGTTAAGATTTGTGGAGGCTTTTCAATATTGGTGATTGGGATCAAGTAATTCTTTCATGTGCTTTAAATAAAATTAACTTCACATTCACTCTAGATATAAGTGTACAGCCGAGTTCTCGTGCCCGCCGACTGCATTTTATGCCTTCTCTGTTGTCATGGAACGATTTTACTATTCTCCTTTTCACCTTTTCCGAGCGAGTTACTAAATCTGCGTATCAAATGTGGTTCAACAGTTTTCAATACCCATAGGGAGAAATATGAAGAGGTTAGCTGAAGAAATAAAATTAGATTTTTTGGAGTTGCACTTATCTATTGATGCAACAGATTGGCATTGCATTGAACAACAGTTTCTCCTTCCTTGGCCTTTGAAATATTCACACTCTAAGACGAGCATTCTGGTTCTTCAGGTGCTACAGTTTTGCCTCAACCATACTCCTCTCGCGTCACTAACCTCTCCGATAGCCCACTGATATACCAGACTTATCAAATGATAACGCACGATGACAAGTTATAGCATAGAGAAGTATTTTCATGGAAATAATTACTTTGTAGCATGGTCACTTTTGCTATCAGGTCGGTAACCAGCTCTTATACTCTGAGTACCTGCATCTTTCTTGTCACGAGTGACTGAGTGACTATTTGCGGTTAGTGAAAAATTCACGCGAATTTACATTTGTTACTTTTACTCAAAATATATTTGACCGTTAGAAGCCCCGCCGACTGTGATACATGCTCTTTCATTTGATTGACAATTACAATATTTGTGATATAGGCCGTGATGCACCGTCATATTGTTTAAGTGTACTAAGGAAACGTTATGAGCGACATAGTGAAAGGAACTTTGTTAAAGCAATTACAGATGGACGCTCAAAATGTCCACGTTCTGCATTTCGAGAGAGAGCCCTCGTCCACGCACGGCTTATTGAACCCAGGAAACAATCCCGTCATCCGGCTGGGCACAACTTCATCATTTAAAAGTAGCCCTGATCCAGCACCCAGTGACTATCTCTCGTTAGTGCACTCAAGTCTGCGTTCCCCTAAATTTCCAAACATGGTACGTTCGGAAGTTACACATTAATTACGAACACCAAGTCTAATTTCAATAACAAAGCACCGGTGAACAACTGCAGCGGTGAACAACTGGAAACGGATTTCTCTGAACTTAGGACACAAAAAGCTAGGTCATACGGTACAAGTCCACTGATACTGGCAGAAGCTTTGTATGTTGAAATGTAGGGTAAGGTCTGGGTTTTCATATAGAAATAAAATTGTTGTAAAATTTGTCTCTCATTTTCTGATTTTAAAATGATCATTTAAAAAAAAACAAGTCCCAAATCTGAAAAATGTACTGATATTTATTTTCTGTTATTAATTTGCCAGATTGTATCGTACCTAGTCAGTGCAATCACTCCAAATCTCAGGCGCTAAAGTGCTTACGAATCGACCATACCCAAATTGAAATTACGTACGCTGGAGCAAATTTTGTTTCGCACGACAATGCTTAACACTTCATGCTCTCATGTTTCGGCTCATAATTGTTGAAAATTTTATAAAACGACTCTCTTCGGACAGATTTTTTCCTGTCTTCTGCCCCTCCTCACTTCCTTTTTTGCCCCGCATTGACAATAACAAAGCAATCAGGATCAGTTGTTAGTATTATTTTCGGAGATGTGAAGTCGAAACAGAAGCTATAAACTTCTTTTGGTTTTCGCTGAAAAAATTACTTATTATTTGCTGAAAACGAGACTTCACTGCACTATAATTTCACCTTTATGATATGTCCCTAAAGCTTGCACATGTCTGGCTTTCGATTGTCTCTGCACTCCGAACAGCGATGTGGGCTTGATAATAAAAATAACGATTTCTCAACCCCCAGTCAACCATTACTAAAAATTTTCTTAACAAATTTTCTAATTTGGCAACATAACATTAAAATGTTAGATCTGAAAGCAAAATTTAGTATTGAGAGAAAAACATATTTACTAAAATCATTCAATTTGGACCGACTTGAGCAAATGGCTTCTCTATAAAAACAGTTAAAGTTTTGTTGGTATAAGTACGGAATTAACATTCAGAATACTTATCAATTTAGAGTCTATTTAACAAATAGTTCCATTAATACAAATAAGTTTATTGAACAACTTCATCATTTGCCCAAGTGAGAGCCATAGAATTTTGTCAGGTATAAAACTCTCATATTCTTGGAATCACTCAATTTCTTAATGGTGGCATGTAGGACTACCCGTGCTGCAGTATTGATGGATTTCCAAAAGGGTATTGCTTGCAAAATTGATGTCCTTTGGCATAAAAATCTCGTTTGATGATATAGCAAAAGTTTTCAGTCGGGTGTAAATTGTGGGAAGATGGTGGCTAGATCATCATAGTTGCCCCTTATTTGGCTTAACTGTCCTAAAACGCTTGGGTGGCCCGAGCAGAGTGGGAGGGAGAGTTGTCCTGTATAAAAGCGAAGTTCCGTTGTAGCGAAAGAAGTATGTCGTTTAACAAGAGCAACAAAGTTTCTTCCAGGAGATTCCAAAAGACAGCAAATGACATCTTTACTCCTTCGGATAATCTGCTAGAACCTAAAAATCCATCTTCACAATTTCTGCACTATTGCTATGCTCCTCTCCGAAATACATCCAACTATTTCCCCAGGCGTTAGGTCTACCAGTGGTATATCTTTAAGTATTTCCTTGCCCATTCCATCCTCACACTTTAGTGTTTGCCTTAAGAAGGGGCATTTTCGATGGAGCTTCCAAGAAAGCTATGTTCCCGAGGATGGTATTCCTTGCAAATTTCGGTACGTCAGAACGACCAGCTGCTGTGAAAATGGACTTGCTTGACTGTACAAGACTTCTACGGAGCTGAAAACCGAAATTCCTTAAAAACTCCTGTGTGTGAAAATCTATGAAATCCGAGGACCTGATCGTCTCATCCTAGGTGATGAGTCATTTTGGAATCTTTTCAGTGTTGACTTGACGACCTTTTTTATGGGCAATGGTATCAGGCGGGTACCTCTATAAGATTCTCTTTTATTATAACCTCTTTTTCATTTGCCGATTAGAGCTTTCCGCCCCTACATTTTTGTTGCAAATATAAACAGCTATTATCGCCTGTCACTCGAGAAACCACGACAGTACATAACGATAAACAGCATAACGCAAGCAAACTCAACGATGTTGCTATAACGTGCCCCATTTTCTGAGAAAATGTTTTAGCAATTCATTTAAGGAAGTTGAACAATCATTACATTTATTACCAAGCTAGAATCGCTGGTCGGAGTGTAGTTTTCAGAAACAACGCTCGTAGCTAAAATCAAGCTAAGTCAGAGATACTATTTTCGTTTTGGGAAAAATTAGGCCTCGTAAAGCCTAGTAACAGATAACATTTGGTACAACGAAATACCTTCTTCCTTATCGAATATGGCAGTTGTAGAACTGCAAAAACGAAATGAGGTTTGCATCCTGCATTTTTGTTTCAAAACATTGTAATTTTAATTCTATTCAAGTTCAAGTTAGTGTAGTTAACACATTGCTTTGAATCTTTAGGAAGTATGCATATAAGCACTCATGTATACTTTTCCGGGAAAAATCGCATACTCAGATAAAATTTGGAAAATACAACTAAACAAAATAATGCAAACACTGCGTTATCGAACAAATTACGATTACATACTTTTGTCAAATGCAGAGACGCAAATTTGTTGTTATCTGCAGCAAAGTAGCCGTTGTTATCTGCAAAAAATCGTTGCCGGTCTTTGTGTCTTCATATCAGCGCTGCACCTGGCGTTTTTTACTCACACGACAGTAACACGCCGCGCTGAACATACAAATATTGTGTCATATAAGTTACTGTACTGTTGACGTCAGTAGAGGTCTTTTGATCTCAACGAGAAGTTTATTTTTCTTTTACTGCTGTAATTTTACTAATTCAAAACCCAATGAAACATGCTCTGCTTATGACTTAATTCGGAATATACAATTTTTCTTTTTCCTTATTCGTTTTTGAGCCCTTCTAAAAAGTAACAGGAAAAAATACAACTCAGTCGACCA
The DNA here is from genome assembly GCA_014899125.1 of Orchestia grillus. Lineage (NCBI taxonomy): Eukaryota > Metazoa > Arthropoda > Malacostraca > Amphipoda > Talitridae > Orchestia > Orchestia grillus. The sequence continues at coordinate 10,504 of VOMN01064404.1, forward strand.
TCAATCAAATTCTTCTGTTTTTCGTCTGAAACTTCAAATCTGCATGAGTTCATGTCCAAGTCTCTTTGAATTTCAAGTACAGGGAGGCCCAAAAGTAAGGTGCCCCTCTCCGATATCGGTAGCACTGATACGTTAACAAATGTTTAGGACACAATTTCATGAAATGTGCCTCACTTTTGGGCCACCCTGTCCAAGTAGCCCTCGACACACTTTTAGTTCTAAGAATTCATGATATGTGCTCTTTACGCGAAAGGCATTACTTCGTCCACCTAGAACTGAGATTTCTGTTCAAAAATCAGGTATTTCAGAAAACAAGTAGGGCAAAAATCGAGGACTACCGGTAATGGTATACGAAGCAAATCGACGATGGAGTTTAAAAGTTCGAAAATACTTCAAAAACGAGTAGGACTGCTTAATAATTAAAATATTTAAGAGGTTTTCGATTTTCATGTCCGTTTTTCGGAATTTGAAAACATATTCGTGTCGCTCATTTGAAGTTCGTCAGTTCATTTTCAATCATTTCAATCATTTTTAAGAATAAATAAAGCATGTATTATGATGGTTTCAATAAATAAAATTTGACTTTGCGATTTTAGCTCGTACAAGTTACAAGATAACTCATAATTAAGGCAACCAGATTTTCGTGCTTCATAAAGCTTTAAAGTCGGTATTCAGACTTGAAAATTTCATATCATTTTGAAATCAAAAATGTCTTATTTTCTTTTCAGGATTTAGATGTTCAAATTTATAATTTTAGATCATGGCTACTGATAGCAATATTAGCATCAAGCTGCCAAATGAGGGGGAGGATAATGTGTGTGTTGCAAAAAGCTTCATATAAGCCGATCAATAATTGCTTGCAAAATTGTCAAGAAGATTAAAGAGACAGGAGCAGCTGAAAACAAACCAGGAAGCGGTAGAAAACTAGCTGCTTGGGGATTTAAATTGTCAAAAAACGGGAAGAAACCGTATCAAAACCCTCATCGATCTTTAATGTATAGAGTGTTGAAAGAAAGTCTGGGAAAGCGACCTTTCAAGATTCTCGTACATAATGAGCTTACTGAACACCATGAGAAAATGAGGGCTGACAGAAGTCGTTATATCCTTGATAAGATAACTCAAGGCACGCTACCAAAGTTGATGTTCCCAGATAGAAACAAATTGACCTTCATCAAGTTGTTAACCAACAAAACGATTGAGTGTGGGTGTTTTCAAAGACATTTGAAAGTAAGAATGTGACTCGATTTTAAATTCCATAGAGTGTTACGATTCGGGGATTTTGATTGATTACGATTGATTTTTGTGCCTTCTGAGGACGAACTGAACTCACTCACAACGGTACATTTGTAATATTTTTATTACTTCCTTGGACTAAAGCACATTTACAAGGTTCACCAAGGAGCCTCCAACAAGACTCAGCACCATCACATTTCTCCAAGTAGACTCAAACCTAGATTCAGAAAAACTGTGTTCATGGGCAAGAATCAATGGCCTGCGAGAAACCACGATCTTAATTTTTATTTTCTCTACCTGTTCTATTTTGAAGACAAATGTCTAAGCTTCTCCTCGTACTTCTCTCAATTCTCGTGAAGCAAAGTTGCCGAAAGAATGGAACACAATTCCACACGAAAAGTTAAGCGCCACTTGTAATGCATTTGTACATTGACTTAAGGTTGTAATTCGTTACAAAGGAGGTCAAATTGAATAATTGAAATGCTGTTCGATTCTTTGTATTTACCCATGTGTTCCAACGCTCAAATCCAAAATACCACTTTAAACAACTATCTAAAAGTTTGTGGCCTTACCTTTTCGTCACTGAGTAGGTTTACCTAGATCGTCAGAAATAACTTTCAAATTATGTGTTGGCCCAACAAATTCTTCTCATAAAGTTCATGACGAATAAAATTATACTTGACTGTCGTAATTGAATATTTTCCCTTTTAAAACTTTGAAGGTGTTATGAAGTTTTGATAACAATGAACTCGACTATAACGTGTACTGAGCAGGATTGAAAAATTTGAATAAAAATACGTATATTACTCTCAGTGCAATTTTTTCATACCTCTTATTACGAATGTCATTTGCTCAAGAACCAATCAACCCATTTCGATTCCATATCGAAATTGACAATATTTTAAACAACCCTTTCGATGAAATTTATTTTTATCCTATTATCAAGTTTATCTCAAAAAGCTTCGAATGTCTTTTTTGTAGTCTGTAGTTACTAAGTGGATTATGAGAAAAGAAATCGACTGGCCGCTTTTGAGTAAAGCGTAACTTACTATATTAATAATTGTACTCCAAATGATAACATTTTGGACTCACCCCGTATTATTTTGAGTTAACATCAAAATAGCCCAATTACGCGATATTTATTTTTTAGTACACAAGAGTATGCTCGGGCTCGGCAATAACATAATAGAACCAAGTATGACACTCAAGAAGAGATATTTGTAAGCATTTTGCGTCAGAGTGTTACTAAACTTAGATAGCAAAATTATCCTGTCTTTTTTAGATCACATAAAATATCATGACGTGGGGTTGCATGTACTCTGCAGTTACAAAACTTTCCAAATACAATGTTTTTACACTTTGTTTCATAGTTTTTGACTTTGTTCACAGATATTAGTATGGCTTCTATGAGTTAATATGAAAGATATGAAAGAATTTGTGAAAAAGAGAATTTCTTAGGGCAATATGTAGGGCATTTCTCATCTATATTTTAAGTTACCTAATAATAGCCAAGTAACTTCACTTAATCAAAGGAAAAAGGATTGAAGTTTAAATTTCAAAAAGATAAGTCTTATAAGATAAGGGAGATAAGAGGCTCCACAGAGAAATTATATCAGTTCTATAGTGTAGTGGTTAGCGTGATGGCCTCACAGCCGAGAGGACAAGGGTTCGAGCCTCGGCTCAGGCGAGACTTTTCACGTGACCCTGGAGTACTTCTCTTGGAAAAGGAAGCTTAAATCATACATTCCTCACATCCCCCACTACGCCGGTAGTTGTAAGGTGTTAAAAACCCAACGGTACAACGTGTTGGAATTCGTAAAGGTCATTTTTAAAGGTTCTTTTCTACAAGTCATATTGCGCAGAAATTAGAGTCTCACTAAGTGGCGCTTGGTAAGATATGAGGAAGTCGGTTTTTATGAAGACAAATTTCGTTCTGGAGGAAGCACAATCACTTCTTAAGCTGTTTAAAAGTTTATCAGAGTCACATATCTTCGAGACAAGCCAAAGACAGCCCTAGCAATAAGAGCTCAACTGAACTCAATGTAGAGCAATGGGGCAAGAAAATATTCCTTGGAGCGGTCAGTGGAAACTGTACCTCGAAGGCTAGGGAAATTTGGTCCTAAAGGCAGGGCAACTTCGGGAAGATCCCGAGCCCAAAAAATGACTTCAGTGGGAGTAAAAGCGTAGAAACTGGACCGAGAAATAGAAAACAGTGATGAAGTGGACCGAAAAGTCAAACCCAATCAACATACGAGTGCTGCAATCCTCTTCGAGATGGTGACAAATGCATAGCAAGGAATTTCAAGCGATTACCTCATGAAACTGATGGCAAAAAAATGACTTGTGTTTGTCAAGCAGTCATCAAAACTAAAGGAGGTAATGTTGATGTTAGACATTTGACAGTGTATTGACTATATTACATACCAGATGCTTCAATTTTATTATCAGTGCTTAACAATAGTCAGAAATTGTGCTCATAATTTAAGTAGAATGAGCCAAACAAAACAAAAAAACAGAGGTGACTTAAATTTTTGCACGACTTCATTCCTAAACAGGGAATTATAATTTCTCTGCTCATCAACTACGTCATTCATAGCTTTTCTAGGAACTTTTTCTTTGCTTGTAAAGGAAGCCACTAAGCTATATAAGTAAGTGCTGTGAGACAGGCTGACCTCTGCTGCGCATGTGAACTTGATTCTATCAAATGTAGGTCGAGAGTTACTCGTACAGGCACTAAAGAACATTCCAGTACACGTGAAGCAGGTGGTAACCGGTAGCGTTTGACATCAATAATTTCCTCATGAGCAGTTGTCGGTCATTGTACGCTTACCTGACAATCGCGGTGTGGAAGGGAACTTCCTCCGTGAGTTTTACGCTGCATTGGGCGTATTTGCCAGCGATTTATACGCAAGACATAACATGTGTTAGCAAGAACTGTCACTCGATGTATGCGCATGCTCTTAATTTAAAATATTTTCTAGCTACTTTCATATCGAGTGTAATTTTTCTTCGATGTATGTACGTTTATTACCTAGCTTTGTGAAACATGTCTGTCCGTCTGATTTAAAAACGTTTTTTTGAGTACGGAGTAGTTCCATGGCCTTTTAAACTGTTTGTTAGGATATATTAAGCGAAATCGTTTAGATGGAACTATCATTAAAATTCATTTCAGTATTTTTCTAATATTTATTTGAATAACTACATTTACTCCGACATGTAATATTCAATTTCAATTGTTACAGATGTTTAATAACATTTTTGAGTAGTTTGGTTAACGGCATCAAATATTATTTACATGTTTCTAATCCCATTTAAAGCGAGTGAATTTTACTCTGCAAAATCATTTCATCAAAATATCGCTAGTTATATGATAGAATTTTCTCCAACTCAGAACCATCTACGGAACCACTTATTTTACAAATTAGGTACACACTCCATACATTAAACTGTAGAGGTTTATTCTGCATTCGACGTCAAATTTATGACAGTAACGACCCCAGCGGCCCATTTTGACGCTCTTTGTGCCATGTCCTTGAGCTAGAACTCACGCACAGGCATCAGCGTGACTGAAATAGAAGGGATAAGAGAGGTCGAGAGCTGCTTGTATCTTCTTCACTAGTGACAGCTGCTTACAATTACAACACCTGGGCCATTACTGACCTCTCCCAGCCCGTTGCAGGGGTGAAAGGAAGAGTTAGAAAGAGTTACAGCTCATCACTCATGACGAACAGCCATCAGCACTTTCGTTTTAGCACGAGAAAGCAGTTGTTTCCCCGGCCTATGAAACTATGATTCCACAGTCACTTGTTTAAATCGTCAATATTATAATCGTTCTTACTCTTCCAAATTATCTTGCCGCTGCCTCTGAATAAGTCACTACCTTGAGTTGCACATTTAGTTTTCGTAGCTGGTCGACAATTTTGGGAATAATGTAGACAAAGCAGACAGAATTCATTAAAGGCGGCTTCTTGAAATGTTTCAGCAGATTTTGACCGCTACTGCTGGTGCATACGTTATTATTCCTGGAAAACCGCGCGCAGGGTAAAAAACAAGATCTCAAAGTCTAATCGGGTCCCGATTGCGTTACTGACGTCATAGTCATTTGTTTTCAAAAAAGTGTATCTGAATGTATGCCGTTTCACCCCAGAAAATTGACTTCAAAATGCATTTTAAGTATTTTTCTGCACCAGTAGCAGAAGGTTTAGCTTCCATTCTATTAATTGTGCTTTCGTGTCGATGTACCTCAGCCCCAACCGTGTTTATCGTGGGCTCGCTGTACGGAATGGGCTGGTACATTTACACGCGGATATGGACGACTCGCAGGTAGGCTCGATGCTGGGTGTAGATGGACGAGCAGGTTTCACAAGTTTATTCAAGCAGACGGTGACGAGTACTGGATACAGGCAAGAATACAGCAATACAGTTGACTATCCGGACGGTAAGCGGGCACGTGGTTCTGATAGCGCTGCCTGACAAGTGACAAATGACTCGGTGTCGGCACCGCTTATATAGGCACGATGAATGTTCTCGAATAATATAGCGGGGGCGATACATCGAGGTTGAGGCTGTCAGTTAGTCGAGAGAGTAGCTTGTTGATGCTGTATTATGTTACATAGAGTGATTGCAGTGAACACGTATCATACAAGTAGTGAAGCTGTTTAAACATTAGCCGATTTCATTAGTTACATGAAGTGCTCCGATATGTAAGAAATTTTAACCTATAAAATTCTTTAGTCCGCAACACATACGCGCTTCGCATAGTATTGAAGCATTCATACATCATTTTTTCTCTTACAACGTCAGCATACATTCTCTACAATGCAAACTGCTCAGGTTCATAGCTTTGATTCCTCGTTTCATCCACAACATCGCGACACAGAGCTTCAGAGGCTCCACTCCTCTAAAATCCTCTCAACTGGAACCGCGTGAAGTACAAAATAACTCGTGCACAGTAACAGCGCTCACAGGCTGGCAGGCACCTGCTCGTTAAGCTTTCTTCTTAGGTTAAGCTTTCTACTGCGGTTGCAGTTTCGCTCACTGAAGGGTAAGATAAGTAGAGAATTTCGCTGCAAAAAATGAAGGCATCATCATGACACACTTTCACATAAATGCTCGTCGTTGTTGATGATGCATTCCCAAGGGACAGCGAGACTCATTTCTCGGCTCGTTACTTCCCGACGGCGGCGACGTGACGTGGAGCCCGCGCCTCACGTGGCTGGCGTCCTGCTGCGAGTGTTCCTGCAGCTGCAGGACGCAACAGAAACAACCCACTGATGATCTCTGTTAAATATTTTTTACAAATATTTATTTCTTTTTCCAGACTAGAGAAAAGATGTCTCAAAGGCGTTCCTACGAATGGTTCATACCTGTATGGGGAAAAACGTGACCATGTATGCAGTCATTGAGAGTAATAAGATCTAGTTAGGCAAATGATAAAAGTACTCGACTGTCACTCACTGGGTAGTTGAGTGGAAGATTTCCCGTACGTCTGCGAGATTCAAGAACAGAGATAAGCATTCTCTTGACTACGGCTACTGAGTCGTTTGCTTGTATCATAAAAGGCACGATAAGGTAACTGAAACAGAATAAACTATAATATTTTAATTACTCTACCATGCAGAACGTCTAACAATGACTACACTCGCATTCAGGTGTAACCGTTCAAAAAAAGTGCTCGCAATAGAAGAAATCAATGCAGAAGAACGTGCTAACTTCTCAGGAGACTAACACTCGACACTATAAATTCCGTGATCTAGAAATTAGTCTCTTAGTTTTTTTCGAGTTGCAGTTGTTTACAACGTTAATCAATTGGTTTTCAAAACTATAACCGAAGTTTAAGTTATAGGCAAGTATTGAACATGCATCAGTCCAGGGCTGCCACCTCTTGGGAGTTTTCTCAAGATCTTGAGATTTCTGTCCTATGCGTGGGATCTTTGGAAATGAATTTATAATCTCCCGATATCTTGGGATTTTTCATATCATACATCCTATATCAAAATTCCTTTCATCAAGCAGGTACCAACCTAAATCATATGGATTATCCGTCAAATCCATACGATAACTTATGCCCATTCGCGTCTACTTGCCCTTTTCGCTTGTGCAACTCCAGATGGAGATTTGGCGCTTGACGCCTAGGGGCCAAATTTGGAGCCCGAATATATATTTTATGACAATATATACAAAATATCTACAGATAAAGAATAGATCGATCAATCGCAAGATTTGTCTTCGCTGTCAATCGCAAAATAACACGAGCGAACAAAAAAAATCTGTCTCGAGTGATTAATCGTGAAAATCGGACCGAAAAGTTTTTATATTAAATTTCAAATTCTGGAAACATCGCCAAATCTGCCACTTATCAAGGAAGGGGTTAGGTTGGGAGATAAATTCAAGAATTTTCGTCAAATGGCTTCACAAATTTCCTCTAAGCACATTTCATTTTTATTCTCAAACATACGACGAACTAAATCGCTCAATTTAGGCTTAGACACCATCCGTGTTCATTTATTTTTATTCGTGTGAGGTCACTCGCTACTTCTTCAGAGTTCGACCCCAAAAATGCTAGTTGTTCACATGGACACAAACAATGACCAATATGAATTATCAATTTCAGATTGAACGGCATATGAGCTAATGTGCAGTGACTTATTACTGTGTTGCACTTTAAATTTACAATATAAAAACCACCAAAGAGATAAGTGTACTTCGTATAATTAAAATTTCAAGAAAATTAATATTCTAAAATTTCTTCCCAAACAATGGGATTTCTTGGGTTTTTACAGAAGCAAACCTAGGGATATTGTTAAATTTTCAGGGGCAGCCCTGCATCAGTCTTCATTCACAGTTAGCAAGCTATAGACTTATTCCTTAGCTGCTCCACAACGATGGGACGAAAACAAAACGTCTCAGAATGGCAGAAAAGAGCTATTGCATTCAGTTGGGACGAGGGGCGCCCAGAAAAGGAAATGGCCAAATTCGCTGGGGTTACATTCTGCACTGTTATGCGGGTCTATCTACAATGGAAACAATCCGGTACACATACGGCAGTTCATGGCAAAACTGTGGTCGGAAAAAAGTTTTAACCGAAAGGGACTGTGTGTCCCGAATAGTTGACCAGAATCGCTTTGCATCAAGGATGTAACTACTGCGAAACATCAGTGAGAGTCCTTATCCTTTCTTCTAAACGAACTCTTCATTGTGGAACTCCATGCAATGGATATATGAAGCAAAGTTGCTCGTAAACGACCGATGTCAACTCCTGCCTGCAAGACCACTTGTTTAAAGTAGACCAAAGCACATTGGACTGTAAAGGAGTGGAAAAGTATTATGCAGTCAAATGAATCATGATATTGTCTCAGTAACAATGATACTGGCCGTCGTGTTCATCGGAAACCTCATGAAGCCTTCACGAAGCCTGTGTGCAAGGGGTGATGCAAAGAAGAGGGAAGTCAGTCATGTTCTGGGGCGATTTCAACCACACAGAAATGGGTCCTTCAGTTGAAGTATCAGTCAAACTGAACTAGCATGGCTACATTCATCAGCTAGTTAACCAAGCTTGCCATTTACACAATATGTAAATGAAGAAAGGCATGTTGCTTTCTTTATCATCTACGCTAACAATTGTCGGGTGCATTGGGCTAGAACTGCCATTAATTGGTATGGCAGTCATTCAGGATATGTTCTGCATTTAAATTGGCGAGCTAGTCCCTAGATATGAAACCCATAACAAATTTGTGGAACTACTTAAAAAGACAAGTTAGCCGTCGAAAAGACTATCCAGGAACTGCGACATCAGCTAATGCAAGAGTGGTTTAAAATCGACCAGGTGCACATTTGGACACTTGCATACTTAATGCCTCCAAGAATTGCACACATTATTCGGTGCTCGTGGCGGTACGACACCATATTAGCATCATGTGACTAATTTTTGTCCAAGAAGCTTATGTTGAATTGTTGAAGTAATTTTCTAAATAAAACGTTGGAAAATTTTAATTATGTTGTAGGACACATTTATAACAGATAAAATAAGCAGAGAGAACTTTCGCTTTAGAAAAGGTCGAAATTTCATTTGCGAGTTTTTTCCCTCCTTATTCGTCTGTGTCTTTGAAACAGTTGAAAATTGCTGATAATAATACTACCTACAGAAGAGTAAATGGATGGAAAGCATATTTTCTTCAACATTGAACTATTTCATATTTCTCACTTTTCGAAAAAAAATTATTTGCTTAGTGGCACGTTACACACTTGTGTCTATCGATCAACGTTAAGTACAAGTGATGAACTCATTCAGGACAGTGCCTCGACAGTTTTATTTCAACTTCATCCAAGATTATAATGTAAAATAATTCCTTCAAACAACCCTGGCAACCTGGTCGGGGGTTTGAAGGCCATCTCCATGCTGACACTGAGGCGGCCATCCAGACCCTCCATACGAGTAGGTAAGGCAGACAACCACGAGGTAAGCTCTTTCAGTTGAGAGAAATTTTCATTTCACTGATTATAGTATGAAGTAGTTAACCTGGTGACGGTCACTTCCCAAGTGGTCGGTAGTGTATTCACATGGTCTGAGTAATCGACTGTGACTGTGTGAGTGCAACATCCTAAGTGTCTACATAAGTCGACAGTGACCGTTGACAGGTTAAACACGAAGTCTTTCATCCGTATCTTTGTGTCAAAGTATCGTATCGTATACACACAGTATCAATTTTCCAGGTGGTATAAAGTTTGTCTTTAACGAAATAAAATATTCTCACAGACCAGTCGCTACTGGTGCCATAATGTCTATCATTCCCGTAAAATTCCAACTACTGGTGCCACAATGCCTATCATTAATGTATAAGTTCATCTTTAGCTGAACTTGAGGCATCTAATGCGGCTCTTCGAAAGTCATTTTCAGCGAATTGACTTAACTGGTTGTGTTTTAGATGACACGATATTTGAATTTAAATTATTTTTGCCTTATCTCTTCATGTTACTCAAATTTCCCAAACAACCTGCACGTACAGCATACGGGTTGTTAGGGAAAAATAGGTATAAAATTCACGCCTACCGTTAAGTGGCAAACTTGAACACTTCTGTGTCTATGAAACTTTGCGATTTAAAGTATATTTCTAAATATTAGCTGTTTAATGTTTGAAAGCAGAAATTTGAGGACAAAATTACTGACAAATAATATATTTATGAATTTACTTTACAGAAATTATTCAAAGTTTCCGTCACCCGCATTGGGTGGAACATCACTTGTGATATCATGGACTGTTGGATATTGTGAAAAGAAAAATCCCGGCATTTCAAAAATATGACCAGAGGCCACTGCACTTTTTGCCGCGAGGTCACCTGGGCAGTGACCACACGAGTCGAATAAGCTTTCCATGTGTCTCCAAAAATTGATGTACATCAATGTGGGTGGTGGAAACTTTTATAAATGTCTGTAAAGTAAATGTATAAATATGTTATTTGTGGACGATTTGTTCTCTAATTTCCTCCCTTCAAACATTGAACAGCTAATATCTCAAAAACCAAAACTTTTTCGTTAAGTTTCGTTGGGGTAAAAGTACTTAGTTTGCCACTTACTAGTAGGTGTGAAATTTTGTACCTCCTATTCCCTAACGCCCTGAATGAACCCGTCATCTGCGTCAGTTATCCCTCAGAAGGAAGACCCTCAGCTGTGAATAAATTTTACTCTACCCTGCATGCACAACATTAGCTCTGCCGTCACGCTCTCGTGTCGCTGCCACAGCTCGCGATATCAAGTTACCGCACAAACAAGGGAAGGCCGCGATAGCAACATTGAAAACTGATAATTCCATTCTATCATTAGTAACGATAGTCTGTACGAAGGGACCACTCTCACAAAAGATATCTTGGTTATCTTGCGTAACGTCACTTATCGATGCATACAAACATATTTTTGTGAGTGATTACTATTTTCCTTACTTATTTTCAATGTAATCGCTGTATTGTGTAAATCATTTCGTCTTTCTTCATACCAGATGTAAAGTCAAATTTAGGAAATGAGAAAAATTACATTCATAGATTTATTAACGAGGTAAGTGAGAAAAGGAATCTTAAAAATATTTTAATTTGAAAGTTTCGAGCTCTATGCTCACTATCAACAATAAATCTGAAAAAAAAAAAACAGAATAAAATATTTGATAAAGACTTGGAACATAAAGAAACTTTCCTTAGTTCACGTGTACATTCCTGCATAAGGCGACATTAAACCAATGGTATTATTGACCAACCTTCAAGTATTGATGAATTTAAAATGTTAGCTTCATGTTCTTCATTCGGTATTCGTATCCTAGAGTCTGTGTACATTCACCAGCTAAAACCATCACTGAATGAAATGCAGAGTGAGCACACTCTGACAATAGCCGACCGCTAAGCTCTGTGCAGCTTTTGATTCCTGCAGTATTATTTTTCTTATTTATTGTTAAAATTCCTTTTTTCATTACTGAGTTTTACCCTTTATGTTCTACGTCTTTATTATCAAATAATTTTCTTCCGTTCATTTCAGATTCGTTGTTGATGATGAGCTTAAAGTTCAAAACATTCGAATTATCGAATTAAGATATTTTTAAGGTTTCTCTTCACGCTCACCTCTCTGATCAATTTACTACGCAAGGAAGATGTCCATAATTATTTTTGTCAACACACATAAAGTTTTTTACATACACATATGTTTTCAAACCATCAATCACTTGATTTTTGGAAAACAAAATTCATTTTATGGTAGAGTAGGAGCTCAAAGTCACAGAATTTTTTTAACTGTCTATCGTTATATTTCGGAACTTCTTCTGACATAATTCCTGATACACCATCGTCCCAGCCAGAGATTTGTGGTTTCATTTCATGAGTTATATTTGATGCTGCGTAAAGTCGGAACATGAACATGAACTAAAAAAATGTATTTAAAGTGGAGTTGAGCGAGAGTGTACAAATCTGTGGTGAAGTATGAACGAAATCATTGCAACTGAAAGAGATGCTTGGGTTGATAGATCGAAAAAACAGCAGAAACGTGTAGCAAATAATGGAAGCAAGAAACAGCAGTGTCTTTGAAAAGTTCGAATAGATCTCTCACAGAAAGCATACTAGTATGCTTTGAGAAACTCAAAACCCAGGTAAAATTGCCCTTGGCATCGCGCTTGATCACGGCTGTAAGGATCGCTACAGGGAAGATCTTCGCAGCAATTCAAGAGTAGGCCGAGAGTCCCTGTGGCTGTGAAAAACGGCGCACATTCCCTGCAGACAAAATACACGAGTCCTCCGTCGTCTGCAGAAACCCTCACCGCGCAGAGCCTGACGTGCAGGGCAGCCAGTAAGGCCAGGGCTGCGTGCCCGCAGTTTTCAGGACAGGCGGAGCGGTAGGTCTCGGTAACGGCAGCCCGTGTGTCAAGGCCTTGGCGGCGGAGACACGGACTTGCTCATGTTATGTCTGCCCCAAATTGGACATTTCTGCGCCGCGCTACATACTATCGGGCCTGAAACCACCACGAATATCGATCGGCCGGGATCGATCGGCCGGGGCCTGCCCCAATGTCTAGCGAGATTTTTGACTGGGTTGTAAATGTATTCGTCAATTTCATTCTTTGGCGTGGCGCACACTGAAAGAATTAACCAGCGACGTAAATAAAGCACACTTTTCTTAAAGGACGCTGATTTTCAAGCAGATGGGCAAAGTTGTTAGCCATTGTCTGACGTGCTACGGTCTGACGTGCTACCGTCCGGACTATCAAGATACATTGGGTTAGGTAAAAAGTTCAGAGTTTATCATTGCTACAAGTGTAATGTTTCTGCCGCAACCTCGATAGTCATATCTCAGTTTTGCTGCTTGACGTGAGTATTTATGCATTCTCATCGTCCCCAAGGTTACGATAAATAGCAGCCTCATGCTCCCTTTGACACTTCTAGCGGCAATAACGGAAGATTTTTGTCACCGCTACGAATAAATACAGAAACGAAATATTGCGTATTGGGGTCTGTAAAATATTACAGATTAAAATTATAAACTTGTAAGCGTTACATTCATACGATACCTAATGATTAATTTATATGCACCAAGACTATTTCTTCGAAACCAATTTGAAAGCATGTCATCCGGGTTTCTATCAAACTACCGTCTGCAATCTGCTAGCTTGACATCCGGGTCTCAATCAAACTACCGTCTACAATCTGCTAGCCTGTCATCCGGGTCTCAATCAAATTACCGTCTGCAATCTGCTAGCTTGTCATCCGTGTCTCAATCAAACTACCGTCTGCTATCAGCTAGCCTGTCATCCGGGTCTCAATCAAATTACCGTCTGCAATCTGCTAGTTTGTCATCCGTGTCTCAATCAAATTACCGTCTGCAATCCGCTAGTTTGTCATCCGTGTCTCAATCAAACTACCATCTGCAATCTGCTAGCCTGTCCTCCGGGTCTCAATCAAACTACCGTCTGCAATCTGCTAGCCTGTCCTCCGGGTCTCAATCAAATTACCGTCTGCAATCTGCTAGCTTGTCATCCGTGTCTCAATCAAACTATCGTCTGCACTCACCCCTAGAGTGCCATAAAGAACGTAACGCTTCAATGAAAGGATCGTTGTGTTATAAGCCCTTGAGATAACCACGAAAGGGTATAACCAACCTACGTCTTCCATAACATCAAATAATATTGAGACTGACTAAATAGGCTGACTATGTTAAATATTAGGTTGGCGATAAATAACTCAACCAATATAGTGGGACATGAGCTTCGAACACAACGAACTTGTTTCCATAAGTATATCTATTTTTTAAGAAAAGAACCTCACCTGCAACCAAATCGTTAGAAACGCAATTTTATTGCTTTAAAAACATCGATTGAAAAGCAAGTCAGAAAAATGTTGGCGCGGAATTGGTTTAGCGATGGCCCTGCGAATGTCATTTTTAAACTTGACCAACTACTCGCTCATCAGGACTCTCGAAAACCACGCCACGAAAAAGTTTGTTCAGTTCTTTGAAGCCAAGCTCAGCACTGGTTTGAGCACGAGTTTCAGGGGCAGTCTTCAGTAAGTCAGTCAAATGGGAAAAAAGAAGTAGTGAAAAGATAGTGTTTTACTGATCTCTTTATCACGTTATACTTATTTTAGGAGTAAGTTCAGGCTCGAAACAGTCCATTTCATTTATTTTAATTTTCCTTTATCATGCGTATGAAAGATTGCAGAAATCAAATAAAAACAAAGTCAAAATACTACCAGGAATAGCATCAACATCATTGGCAATATCATCCTTTTCGCTGTCAGTAACAGGAATAAACTAACGTAACTGTGACTTTTTTTATCCGTCAGAGAGCTTCAAAACCAAACTTTTTACTGAATTGTGTGAAAATTTCGCAGTCGTTGAATTTCTAAGGTATAAACACCCTTTCAACAAAGAGATAATAAGTCGTGTGAATTACGTAATATTTAGTGCCTCAAGGGAAGTGAACTGACTTATGATTTGATGCTACGAGAGGAAATTATTTATGTAGAGTATGTGCGAGTATACAATTTGCAAAAGTGATTCAAATGTGAAATTACAAGCATTTGAAACATATTTTCCCCAAGTACGAGTAATTTACATTTTACAGAATACTGCAATAAAATAAGGAATGTGGGACAATGAACAAGCCTCAGGAAAGGCTAATTTTTGGCCCTAGTATGCTACTATGCTTCTAGAGTAAAATATATAGAGAAAGATAAAGATTTTTGATGTAGGGCATACTGTTATATAAATAGAAAAACGGAAAATTTAAGTTTTTATGTAAATACCTAAGTACATCTAGTTCAAAATTAAATACCAGGATTAGCAAAACATATTGTAAAAAAGCATAGAATGGAATATTGCAAGAGAAACGAGTCAGGTGCCCCATTCTTGGGTTGGTGCCCAAGTACGGCGCCTGGTGACACCGCTCGTGGAATTGCAGGGCAAGGCAGAGTAGAATCGGGTAGTAAAACCATCACCTGTGTTCTATTACCACCACTAACCACAACACCTCTGCAGAGGAAGAAGAGGGAGGCCTCTAGAACTGAATCACGCATCGGAACATTTGTTTTAACATCAGAAAACGGACGTTTTACAATAGTGGGAAAGTACCGTTTACAAAATATTTTTTAACATTATCAGCAAATTTTTAAATAGATACCTAGAATCAGTAATTCAAAATGATGGACGATCCGGTAACCAGTATTTGTCAAGACGATTTTAGATATCTTCAGGGTGCCATCATAGACTATTTTACACCATTTTACAAGGAAGGAACTTTAGGACCTGGGATGTTCTGTAGGATTTTTAGAAGTTTATGGTCGTTATTTTTAATGTGAACGTTATTGTCACTTTCAAAGAGTCCGCCCTTCTGGGTGAACGTCGTTGAAGCTGTCAAGACATTTATAGGTCTCGATAGGTTGACCTCATAGTTTTCTGTGTTCGAGTGTGGAGAACAAGGAAAGTTATGTAAAATTTGGATACGGTAAAATACATTTTGAGGGGGCAAGATAAGTCATGCGAAGTTAGAAAATAGTAAAATATGCAAAATTGGGAAATAATAAAATTCTGAAAAATATGTATACAGGGTGAAGGGTGAAACACTTCTGTTCGGAAATACGTTTTCGGTAACAGAATATGGGGATAGAAACAGATGATCAATATATTTTTAACAACAAAACTATACGAAAGAAACAGCTTAACATTATATCATTCGACAAGATAGGTAGACGGTGAAGGTCAAATTCTAAGCGCCTGTTAGAATATACTGTTGGGCAGAGTTAAGGAGAGGCATGTCAACCTAACGAGAGATTAAACGGTTTCAAATGAAAACCTCAATATGAATAACGTATCGCATTGTTTAGAAGAAACTCGTCAGTCTTTGAGAAAGAATGCGCTCGACAGGTAGGAGGAGTTTTAAAAGAACAGCAAGTGTGTAAGCTAGGGTGATTGGCTCTAGAAACACTTATTTTATGCAAGGGGAGTGCACAAGAAAGTAGTGATTGGACTTTCGAATGTATTGGAAGGAAGAATTACGTTGAAGCGTAGGTGCTGAACAGAAAAAAAAGGTTGGAGCATTTCAGTTTGAACCTAGAAACTTCGCACGAGGTAATTGTGCAAAATTCACTGAAAAAATTAATAAGAGGGATTACGCTTTGATTTAAGAGCAAGTAATCTTTACTGCTTTGTAGGAGTAGGTGCTCATATTCTGTAGTAAAATTATATTGAAGTAAAAAAATAAACAAACTAGTTCGTCGAGGGTGAGTTTAGAAATTAGGGAAATTGAAATATTAATACATAATAATCTTGAAATATTTAAATATTTGAATTTTACATAATGAGAATCACAGCAAATTTTTGATATCCGTCTAAAAGGGGTTTCATTGATTGGCAGAAAAGAAACTGCGAGAGTGTCGCAACGTATTATATAAGACTGGAGAGAAAGCAGCGGTTGTTCTAAGGAGGGGTGAGATGAGACATGTGTTTGTTATTTACACTATTTAAAATTAATATAAATTTAGGGAATAAAATATTGACATGGGTCAATTTGACGTAGGCATCTTAGTAGTGAAGCTCGAGCTAAAAGGAAATTATAAGACCCGTTGTTTGTTATTTCTGACAGGTGGAGGGTCCTATTTACTGGGAAGAATAACTCACATCGTAATTATCAACTCGACGATGTTTCAAAACACCGACGATGTGACACACAACAACTGTGTCACTCAGGAAACAAGGGCGGAGCGACGAACTGTGTCAAATAGTGTAATAGTGAACTAGATTTTGTGCTCAACTCACCGAAACAAATGCGATCCTCACCTAAAGCGAGCGACAATTGTGATAAATTGACCGATCTTTGGGGTCAATTTCATGATTGATGCGGCGTTCCCGGGCTCGGAATGAGCATAAGCTGAAGAATGATTGAGGGTATTGATGCCTCAATTCATTAATTGTATTTTCATAGTGGTGAAATCCAGCTGAATATGTAGTAATTAGTCCGGGATCTTTATTGTTTCCTGGGATTAGATGCTCATATCGTGTAAACGTTCTGTTTGTAATTCATGAGTACTCAAATTTATATTGCTAAGGCATTTCGAGCCTTATAATCATGAACTTTCACGTAGAATTTCTGAAGAGAAAACGAAGCCAACAAGAAGCAGCAATTCGGCGAGGGTAAGATGATATAAAGTGGTACATCGCATGTGAGTACATATTAATTTTATTTTTGCCACAGTAATCGTGCTGCGTTTGTTTGACTGCGGTTATAATATTCATTGATATTTTTTTCGATGCTATGTGGAGAAAAAAAACCGGAACCTTCCGTGGGAGCTGTGGTGTTGATGGGCTACGCCCGTGTTTAAGTTAATTGATTAATGAAGTATTCGTCATTTGAGTGATTAAGTATACATTCATATGCTCATGCCCAACTCATCACCATAGGATAAAACCAGGATGCTTTTCTGACCAACAGTCTTTTCTTGTTGCATACGCAAGATGAGTTTCAGCCGTTGAAGACGTCGTTCGTAGCTGAGGTTGCGGAGATCAGGGATCATTTTTGCTGCTTTGCTCTGAAATTTTGTTGATGTCTTTTCGTTGGGTAGGAGACCAGAGTTGTTCTGTATATTCCAAATGTGGCCGAAACAATGCAATGAAAAGAAAAATTAGATCCAGTTGACTTACTTTCTGAGGTTTTACTTACCCCAAAATTAATTCTCTTTTCTGACCGAGTTTTCCTACGGCGTGTCAAGATGACTCACTTCATGTCCTCTGATGCGACTGAAAGAATGTTTCGGGTGATAAAAGCGCATATTTGGGCAGGACTCAACCCTATGAGTCACGACGATCTCACAGTTTTTTTCAATGTGCTTTATAAAGAGGTTTTTATCTTTTCTTTGGATTATAGTCTAATTTTTTAGGGATGAAACTGAGAATTCTGCTCGTA
Organism: Orchestia grillus; assembly: GCA_014899125.1. Classification (NCBI taxonomy): domain Eukaryota; kingdom Metazoa; phylum Arthropoda; class Malacostraca; order Amphipoda; family Talitridae; genus Orchestia; species Orchestia grillus. The sequence continues at coordinate 28,659 of VOMN01064404.1, forward strand.
TTCTTGAAACTCTATTCTACTTCCTTGTTGTGCTTAAGGTTTTTAGCAAAGGTGATGCTGTTATACATCTTCAATAGGTCTATCGCTCATTGAGTAATGGGAATTTCGGTCATTGGTTCCAACGTGCATCACTGAACATTTGTCAATGTTGAAGCTCAATTGCCAGGTTTCGGTCCACAGAGGTGATTGAGGTCTGTTTGAATGATTAATCTTTCCTCTTCACTGGATGCCCCGTGGCAGAGGTTCGTGTTGTCCGCGAATGGTTTAATTTGTAATTCTGATGTCAATATAATTACTATAGATTATGAAGGGGAGTGAACCCAGGACGCTTCCTTGGTGGACTCCTGACGTTACTTCTGCCCAGGCGCTATATGCTGCTTCTGAACCGATGAATCACTACTCGTTGAGTGCGACCAGTTAGCTAGTTTCGTACTCATTGAGAATAGTTGTCCTGTATGCCATGGCTTTCAGCTTTGTCTATCAGCCTCTCGTGCAAAATTTTATCAAAGACTTTTTGAAAGTTGAGGTTTATGATATCTACGGCTGTTGTTCTGTAGCAGATACGGTTGACTTCTTCAAGGAAGTCAAGCAGATTCGTGAGGTAGCTGCGTTTTCCTCAGAATCCATGCTGGGTTTCAGTCAACAGGTTATGAGCTTGTACTTAAAAATACATAACAGATCTTGTAATTCGGGCTTTCATTAATCTTTCCATTGTTTCACTGAACACTGACGTTAACACGTTGACTCCGAAGTGGGTCATATATGGTACACGCGATCATCTAACCTAACCTACTGTAAACAAAGCACTATCATGTATAAATACAAATTTTTGAGTTTTCTTCAAATTTGTGTTCATCAATCGAATAAGCTAGTTCTGATTAGAAACAAAATTAACAGAGTAACCAAATTGGTGAAACCAAAATCCTTCATATTTAAATTCACAGTGGAGATATTTGTCGGCGTATAATTTACCTGTGTGGAGAATCGGAGTCAACGTGTTAAGCTGATTCGGCGATGGCTATTCAGAGCTTGTTAGTTCCTTTTCTTTCTTGAAAATGAGGGTGACATTCGCTTGCTGCGGAACTAATCTAGTTACAAGTGATTGATTGAAGACGTTCCAGAGGGGCTTGCTGATCACCTCAGCAGTTTCTTTGAGTATCCGAGGTTCTAAACTGTCTTGTCAAGTCCATTTCTAAGGATATAGAACGTTGAACTTTTTGCTACTTTTTCCACCTTGGACAGCTCGTCTGTCAGGGTTTCTTAAGTATTCAAAGCTTGAGTTTGAGGAATTTCAGTCAAGTTTTCTCGTGTGAACACTGATGTGAAATTAGCATCTAGAACTCTGGCTTTACTTTTGTAGTCCGTTTGGGCTGAGCCGTCAAGGTCGAGTATTGGTCCAACAGTGTCTTTTCAGCAGCCAATCGTTGACATATTTATTATAGCGTTTTGAATAAGATTTTACTAGCGAGTACTGGCAAGAGCATTAGCAATTAAAGTAAGCACGACTCGGCTGCAGGTATAAAAATACAAATTCATATACTTCGACTTATGTAGAAGTGTAAACAATCCCTTTGTACATCGGAAGACGGTAGGCTTTAGGATTCGCTTTAAAGGCTTTGCATGAAGGATTTCCGTATATGTTCGACAGAATGTTATTTCAAAACGTAATCCAAATGAAAAAAATGCTAAGTTGAGATCTTGCTTTCGAGTAATATATGGAATCATTAACCTATTTCTGTTTGTCCTGAAATGATTTTGGGGACAGAATGGGGCAGAAATTATTTCGTGACGATTTGGGTCATTGCTCGTTCTAGTATTTTAAGGATAAAATTTTCCATAGCGAATTGATAAAAGTTAGGTAATTTAAGAATTCTTACGTATTTGAAAGAGTAGTTAGTATGATCAATATATTCGAGGTGTGCAGTGGCCCCGTACCTTTTAGGTTTCAGTAAAAATTTTGTTTGTTTTATTTATATTGATTCCACATCAGGCGCTTCTATTTCATAGTGAATAAATGGATGATTCAGGCTATAATATAGTATTTTTATGGCATAATTTGACGATATAGTATTAACTTGAGGGAGTAAAATTAATTAATTAATCAGTTGATTTCGTTTAGCGTTCACCTAATTTGTCACATTTCCAATTTTAACTCAGCCCGTATATGTTTAATCCCGGTGGATAATACTGTGGATAATGTGCTAAAAATCTTGTATCATACACTTATTCACCTGTTTCTTCAAAACGTAGTAGAACTGTGGTATGGAACCGATAAAAACAAGACAAACAACGTTTTTACCCTTCAGAAAACAGCCATAAGAGCTATTGCGCACCTGGACTATAATGAGCACACTAACGA
>VOMN01064426.1:0-17272 GCA_014899125.1 Orchestia grillus
GAGGGCGTTAGACACACACAGGGCAGAGGGCAGTGAGGGCGTTAGGCATTAAGAGGGCCGGGGGGTGGAGGGCGGTGAGGGCCAGGACCACAGAGATTGAGGCACCGAGGGTCACAGGAGCAACAGTTTGCTGGCAGACGCAGGGCTGCGTTGCAGTCTCAACATGGCGTCCTGCTCACCCTCGAATAACCTACCGCGTTGTCGTGCTGAAGCGAAAAGCAAATCTGAGCTGTAAGTCAGCTGGCGGTCGTGTCCCTAAATGCGAGTCCAAGCGTCAAGTGAGGTTACAGGAGGTCATTGCTGTTCCTCAGCTTACGAACATTGTAAATTGCTCTCTTGTCTGGAACGTGCGGGAGATACAGGAACTTTATCAGTCAGATTACCATTAATGCACTTTGCGTCCATCACCTGGGCATTTCTAAGTAATGCTGAGTAAATTTCATAACTTAAAATTGGTTGACATGCGATGGATGCTACTTTAGAAATACAGGGCTGCAATTTGTGTGTGAATGAATTAACGAAAATATATTCTTTCATAGCCGTAATATTTCGTTCGTTTGCTAAAAAGTCGCTTGTATTGTGAATGCTTCGGGTGTTTACGATGTCGGATATGACAATACGGCCGACCAAGAAAGTTTCCTGTGTCGTTGAATTCTGTTTTTAATGAATAGAGGAGGAAACTGAACAGTTCTGATGCACTCACAGAAGTGCTGCAGTGTAATCCAACAACGAAATCAAAACAACGAATTCTATGTTCTTATATTCGATTTAGTTCATTTTTTTAATCGATAGCGGAAAATCATTTCCTTCAAGTCGTGTGTCTTGGATAAATCAAATTTCCGTGAATGCATTAAATGAATAGTGTTCATCTCTGCACATTTTACATGAGAGCCTAGCTTCGAAACACGGACAATCCACCACAGCTGGTATTTACTTCTACAGTTCACCGTTACGTGATTCATCCACAAAACATCTATTCAAATTAATAAGTACTAGTAGTTGTAGTAGTGGTAAGATATCAGCGCTTCAGTGACTCAGACTAAGTCGCACCGAAAGAGAAGGAACCATTTAGTATATGGGCTGTAGAAAACGGGGAATTAATGGACAAGGTGTGTTCTCACACAAGATACCTCGTGTGTAGAAACAGCAAGGTAAAAATGAAAATGAAGAAAAGACGAAGAAGAGATAGCGAAGAAAGTGTGAAAATTGGAGGAAATGAAGTGGACACGAAAGACAGAAGTCCCGAAGGTATCTATAGCTAAGGTGACCCAAAAAAGCCTCCTGGGGTCACCAGTCCCCATAGCGTACGATAGACGAGCCTAACTAACCTGACCCTACTGCTTATCCTATACCCCTTGAGAGGTATTCAAATGATGTCTATTCCATATATGAATAAGAACAAGTTGATGAATCGATATCCATTTCATTGGATCAACTCTAGAACGTGAAATTGAGAATACCTTCTTCCGTACACAGTTGGTGTGAAATCTGATTTCGATCAAATATTTCATTTTTGGTCCTAATTTGTGTAATTAAAGTAATGTGTTTGTTGATCGTGATACAACCTCGTGTGATGAAGTTTTCGTTTGTATCGTAACAAAAACAGGTTATAGTTACATCACATTATATTCTCATAGAGGTTGAGTCTGATGCAACCATTAATAAGGTGATGCGGCATCAAAAATGATACCATCGTCGGTCTGGTGCTTAGGACCACTTAAGAGTTATTTTCTAGTCATAGATTAACCTTAGATCCTCTATCTTCTTATGGCACAAGGGGGCAAAGGTGCCTTTAAAGAGCGAGGGCCTGCCTATAGTGAAGAGGGGACCGCTGAGTGCCTTCCTGCTCTGAACGAACTCTCAATTTTAGTGAAGACAAGCTTCAAATGGGCCGAAATTCGTCATTTGTGTAGGCAGGGAGGTTTACTTTTTTGCCAAAATATCTGTATCCTAAGACACTCTCTCCGTACAGTGAGTTTCTCTCAATTTAATTCACAATTAAAATCTTTCAATTTCTTCGAAGCCTTTTGCTAGTCGTATTCCTATTTTTATGAAATTTAAATTCTATTTTATTTTAATCAGGAGACTAGTTTCTATTTAACTTTGTTAATAGCGGGGAAAAATTAGGCCGAAATATCTATATTAAGGCAAGCCACTGTTAACAAACACGTACCATCGATCAACATAACTAAAATAAATGTTAAGTTTTACATCCGGATCCTGATCGCTGTTTGAGATTGAATTCAAAGTTTGTCTCGCCGACAATAAATTTTCCTCTGAACTTACGACGGACATGAGAGCCTCCAATCCCGTCTTATTCACTTTAAGCTCAGTGATTCGGGAACGCAAATTCTAAGAACTTTCCGGGGATAGAAATTCCCGCACAATTCTAGAAATGAAAGTTTGTTGGTCTGATGAAGCGCATGGCTTGATGTTTGTCTTGATATTCCAAGACAAACACAGGCTCCAAAAATAACTTACGTCCGAAAAACCTTGCATTGGAAAACCTCATTTCAAAAACCCTGATTTCAATTAGTGGAGTTCCATTGAACTCTGTTCCTGCACGCGCGGTTTCCCCGAACGCAACTGCGACAGACATAATTTCTGATCTGCCTGAGACGCGTGAGCTTCTGCGATTACCGTAACTTTTGATTTGCGCTTCAGCTTTGTTCATCAGAGGTTCTGCTAAAAAAGGTTACGACCCCGCGCTCGTTGAAGTATGTTTTATCAGAATTGCTGCCTTTACCTAATGCGTGTGTCCTAAATGAAATGACAAATCATTCCCTGTGGTTTTTTCTGGGCATATAATTTTATGAAATTAACTAAGCTTTCATGAAAAATTATACAGAGTGACACAATAAAACGGTAACTTTTGAAAAACGCTTTGAAGAAAGAAAATATTTATATTGACAACAATTGGACCACCACAACTCGCCTTTTAAAAGACATGAATCAAAATTATCAATTTGAAAATTAAGACCTGTTGATGCACATGGCTGCCTCGACGCCTTGTAAAAGTTCCCGTTTTCCTGTATCACGCAGTAGCTTGGGGAATATTTGTAATCTCTCATTTCACATCTTCTATGAATTTTTCAAGATTTTGTGGCTCTAGGGAAACGAACGTGATTTGTTCCTTGATTGAATAAAGCGACGCCTTGGCTGTGCTCAGCATGCTAAAGTCAGCAACCCTAACAAAACATCATCTGAGACTGGCGCCGCACAGTTGTTCCGTGTTCTAGCCATTCGTGTCTCACGCGAATGTCTGCATAATTGTCCGAAGGCAAAGTTGATTATGCATTTTTGTTGGTGCATTTTCATGGATATGCCCCCACAAGTACAGCAAATTTCGCTCCTTTGTTTAATATTTTTCATCTCGCACCGCACGTGGACGCTATACCAAATAGTTGTCGGAAGGATTTCATCCATAAAAATATCCTACACCATAGTCATGAACTTATACCGTGGTTCCTGAAATGATAAAATCCCTGAGCATAATTTCAATTGAGGATTCAAAATCTAACTTCGTGTACGTGTGACGAGTTTTCGGCCCCACAAAACACACTGCAGTCTGTTCGAGGGCAGGCAATTCGGTGTCGTAGTGCGAGTGCTGCCCGGTCGAGCGAGACCAATTCTGTGCTGTGATGGGAGCTCCAATGTGAGCCCTGCATGCCCCTCCCTGGGTCAGGCCTGGCAAGGGCCGTGCAGGGGCGTCCTGAGGTGTGTCATGGGTCCAAGTCGTGTGAATGTGAATGTTGATGAGTTATTTAAGGTAGCGATTGTGAGGATGTGACTGTTAATGGGTCGTACAACGTGGCGGTCATGTGGAAGTAAAAACGTAACGTCCTGTCCGCTCAAAATCACAAATGTGTACTCGCGAGCACCCGAGCGCGGGTTGCTTCGTCAATTACTTTAATGTCGTACTGCTAAGTATTTCGTATTGATGCATTCACGCAGTGACTTTTGCCGCACTGTGCCGTGTGACGGGGTGTCGTGTGATGTGATGTCGTGGGCCGTGGTGTCGTGGGCCGTAGTGCCGTGTGACGTGGTGTCGTGTGCCATGCAGTGCCGTGGTGTCGTGTGCCGTGGAGTGTCACACCCGCCAACCCTATTACAGGGCTCCACATCCTCTCTCGCCCGGACGTGGCTACATCCTGATTCCCCATCCCCAACCCACCACTCATCTCTCCTCGCTCCTCCTCCAACCTCTTCATCTCCATCCACCACTCGTAGCTCGTTGCTTTTTGGGCATCATTTGAAGCAGTCTTAGACACATGAACCTTGCTCGCCGCAGCGGGAACCCAACGGTCAGTTCAGCGCCCTTATTTCATGAAGAATCTTACGCCGTGTGCGAACATTAGCAATGATGTAAATGTTCCGAAGTCGTGCACGAGTTTCACAAAGTCGTTAAGTATGATTGACAACACCGTACACCATTTCGTAATTCCAGCTACAAAACCGTTGATCCTGTGACAGGAGCAGAAGTAGCAAAGCCCCTACGACAACTTCTTATAGTGGAAACACGAAAAAACATTATCGCGACATGAAGTCCTATTATACCGAAGTTTCGGCATCGGCCACTAGCGATCTTATAGGACGATTGACTGCAACGTATTGAAAATAATGGTTTCTTCCCCCTTTTTCTCCCCTTGTAGTGGTGATGTGGTGTGGTGGTGGCCACTTTCTGGGGAAAACGAAAGTTCTGATCGCTGCAACACTGCCACCTAAAACCATACCACACAATTGCCCCCACGAGGCGTAGCCACGTAAGATAATCAATAGAACGATATAAGGGAATTTGTGACAAATTTGCACAAAAAAAGGTTGTCGTTAGTCATATTTCGCGGACTTGACTCTTTTTGGAGATGACCAAGATATGAGTCCAGCATAAAAGGATATTCTAATAGCAATTCTCATCGTTTATTAAACTTGTGTAATAAATACAAAAAGTAGAGAAAAAAGTTTCGTTAGTCTTCCGAAAACTACTAAACTACATTAATCTCTACTACGAAAATTACTAAGTATGTCGTTCGATAGACTCTCAGGTTTTCGAGTTAAGGTCACGACAATGAGCTTACGACATTCGAGGTTTGTTCTCAGAGCTTTGCCGTGACGTGCGTTCGGAATCTAAATTCTTACTTCTTTTGGTTCTTCACTCAAAGAAATCTTGCCACTCCGCATTGTGTCAACATTGACTCTTCAGCTTTGTTTTCCGGCGACTAGTGCTGAGATCGGACGTACGTGACAGTAAGGAGAGCACCGTAGGGGTGTACGTAATTAGTGCATTGAGGTGTACTCTCCACAGCAAAGTGGATCTGTAAATTACGACAGCGTCAAGTTTCAGTGTTCTTCCTTCGGGTGCATAACTGTGGCCGTACTGACGTGTTGCTGAGATTATGTGTGAGACTGCTGAGACGATGTGTGATGTTCAGGAGATGCAGAGACAGGGTGTGATGTTAGGGAGTGTCCGAGTCGAGCCCTTACATCGTTGTGTCTCACTGAAGAACGGAGAGTTGGCCGCTCCCTGGAGATGAAGAGGCCTGCAATTAAATGTGAATAGAAATTTCTGGAGATTTATGGCCTCAGTTTTGAAAATTTGACTGTGATTACAATATACCAGGCTCAAATTACATTCTGCTCCGAAAAGTGCATCATTAGCGTTTATTACTCTTTATTGCGAGTGTTTAAACAAGTGTGTCTAAAATGTGTCATAGTGTCTCTCAGTGTTCAAATCTGAATTAAATGAAGTATTTTGTACTATGTTTCCACCTCAAAAAGTTTTCAGATCTGTATGACAACAAGTCTAGAGTATGGAGCTAGTAAATTCAACGCCTGTCCTGTGATGTGAGCCTCCGGTAGCTCAGTTTTACCTCCAGAAAAACGGCATCATAGCAGGGAAAGTGTTCAGATTGTATGCGTTTTCACGTTACTTACTGATACCCCATACCGAATTGAGACTTACAGCCTTATCTTCGTTGATTTGGTGGAGCAATTTGGTGAATTCATGATTTTTGCATGGCAAATAAAATGATTTTCAAAAATCTAAGTATAGGTATGTGGTAATATATAACTAACTAGAATGTGCTGTTACTGCAGCACAGGTTGAAAAAAAGAAAACCTTTGTGGATGTCATTTGCTTAGGGCTTCGACGGTTTCAGATGATTCCGGTATTACTTAAGTTGCACGCCAAATTCAGGGTGAGCGTTCTTGCGACCGCAAAGCTCGCCGGCATACGATGAGGCTCCTAGATTACGATGGAATTCCACCCTAAGCTGTGTGAGAAGTATGCACGAAAAACGTTGGCAGCGTTTGATTTTGATAACTATTCTAGTGAACTGAAACCCTGCGAAAAAGTTCCCTATCATCGCATGTTTCTCAAAAGTTAGTTATGGTTGAAATTTAAAGTACACTTCACTTTAATCATGGCCAAAAGTTGGCACTTTGTGTCAAGTTAGGTTAATTGTAATTTTTAGCAGAAATATAAGATTTTGAGCTTCAGACGAAACCCTTTGAGTCTTGAACATGTAAATTATTTTGTAAGCATATCTGAAACTCTTCTAAGTACTTTGCATTTAACTCAAAGTATCTGAAAACCTCAATGATAAATTTTGGCGATTAGTGTTGCCGGTTACCTAGGTACCCGACGCACAGCACAATACGCATTCTCTCGCCTGGTGCTCCGGGAAAGTCGTGATCTTCTCTAGCCGGGATAATTTGAAGCAGATATTTGGCCGAAACTGAAGTGTTCCAGTATACAATGTACAGTATACAGTATACCTATTTAAAGGGTTCAATTTCAGATGAGACTGTATCTTCTTTGTTCGTGTGACTCCACAACCGAATGCCTCTTTTATGTAAGGCAAAGTTAGAGTAAACCAAAACTAGAAACCTAATCCTGCTAAAAATTGATACATGTTTTCTTGAATGCCTCCTTCTCCTTTTGCGTGGCACTGATCCGTGAGCTCAACACGTGGTGTAATGTGTCGATCGGACTTCCATGTGACAATTTATCCGTGAAGTTTTAGTTATTATAATTTTCTTCAATGGTAATTTAATTAAATGTGCAGAGTACATAAACTACAGTGAATTCCCTAAAATGTGAACTTCATTTTCAAAATTGCGGACTGTTTTGATGGAAACGAGTTAGTGTGTGTGTTTGTTGCTCGCCGTATTTGCTCACGTGTGTGTTGAGGTTTGTGTTCGTAACATGTGACATATTTTGTAAAAAAGTTTTAAAGTTCACTGTTAAAAATTGATGGTGATTTGTTACCGTGAGAGTAAGTGACGGCAAGAAGACATGTTTCCTGATACTAGAAAGCTTAATCATAACAAGTTTCTGAAGTATGTTTTACATTCATGAATTTGAGAATGACGCTCCTAGGCTTCGAACGTCGTCTTTCACCAGCGGCGACCGGAACTTAGATCCGTCAAGCTCGTCTCATGTGTCAATGCCGAGTAATTTAGTGTCGGATTTGAAGAGGGAGCTTACAAAAAGAGAGCAACGTGCCGAAGTGTCTACTTCTTTTAGTGAAGACGAGAAGCCTTCCGCTTCGGAAAAACAGGTGGGAGCAGTGAAAAAGACATCGAAGAAGAAAAATGCAGTAAAAGAAACTTCGTTGAAAGAGAAATTCAATTCTACTTCAAATAAGAAGACAAAAGTGAATTTGAAAACGGAGAATATCAGACCCCCGAACATTTCAGAAGCACCGTTACTGGTTCGTGAGAACAGAACCAGGGTGGAGATGAGGAAAGTGTCATGGTTTTACGACGATCTTCAAGCCTCAAAAATTGCTTTGATAACCAATGCTCTACATCAACGAGGCTGGAACAATTTGAAAGAATCTTCTGAACATTCCACAGAATTGAAGTATATTCGCAGTGAGCAGGAAATAAAAGGAAATGGAGCGAGTCAATATCCCCACACATTTGTAAATGCGTCACATAAGCGGAATCTCGGAGAGAACTGCTCAGCTGGGGTCCGAGACGTAAACTTGCTCTGCCGCAAATCAGACGTGGCCTGTCGTCAGACAGACATGACCGCTGTTCAAATTTCAAGCGAAGATAGTTCACACGCGTTGACACCAGAGCACACCGTTTGTGAACCGCTTCTTCAGGAGAACGAACGAGAAAGCCGACGAATCAAGCGTCGCTCTTTGAATGAGCGTGAAACGATATCAGACATCAATCCCGGACTGGGAGACCACGAGCTTCTCTCGACTTCGCTGGACCAAACGAGGTGAGTCATGAATCGTTTTTATTGGTACTATTGTCATGTTGGGCTGACTCATACAGGGATTTTTGCCATGGACTTCTATAAAACGGTAAGAAAAATTCCGCTTAATCTAGTATCGTTTACGGATTTCAAGATTCTTAAAGTCAAAACGGAAGAAATCCTCGCACAGAAGTAGTCCAGAACACTTACCCGAGAAAGTGGCTTAGTCCTACGCACGGTGTGACACGCCGTCGAGATCAGGCCATGAGTAGCGAAATATTCCTCTTTCTGAATGATACTAATGAAAAAGGCGCCTTTGTGTCCCATGAAAAAATATTACCTTGCTTTCACAACATGCTACTTTGGTATCTTGTAGTTGCCTGTTGTTGATATGGCTGCACATGTTCTGAAGCCCGTACGCTGCTAGTATTGCTGTATATGTCCTACAGCCTTAGGGTGCCCGCACACCAAAAGCGTTAAAGCGNCCATCTTCTCGCTTTAACGCTTTTGGTGTGCGGGCACCCTTACAAAAATTCACATCCTAGTGGAAAGGTGATGGCATAAGTGCACGATAACACTGCTGATAATTTCGTGCGACACTGTCACCCATGCTTCGCCTGTTTAGTTGCTCTCTAGTGTCATCAGCGAATCAGCGTCGACTAGTAAAATTGAAGAGCTTGGTTGTTTTTTCACAAAACTGTCGGGAAATATTTCGATGTTGTATTGTACTTGTGTTGTAAGTACATAAATATAATACATATACTATCATTTGTGCAGCTACAAACGGCGTCGTTGAGCGACGACATCTTGAGCATTTGATGGTTCATAAATTGTGAACTGTAATTCGAGTGGAAGCTCTAAATTCGGGTGCACGGAATTCAAAAATCAGGTCAATCTTCACTGAGATACGTTGCGGCTTGTTCGAAAAATTACTATTTCATTTTATGGCATTTTTGTCGTTTCCCTGAGTGTGAAATGGTGTCCAGGGAATATGATAAAATCTTGCTCTAAACTCTGCTTGAAAAGGAAACTATATCTTGCTCTTCAGCAGAAATTGAATTACGATGCAGTCTTCAAAGTACTTACTTCCATGAACATTCGTAAAAATTTAACTTTGCTCTCTGGTACCACTAGTTTTTTCACATTATTTCGAAAACCTGTCCGCCAAAATTTAAATGGGGGCGCACACCGACACGATAGGTAAGCCTGCGCTACAATAAACATTTTTTCGACAAACCGTTAGTTAAAATTGATTTTGAACCTCGTCATGCATCATCCAACGTTAGAATGATTGATTTATCATCAAAACCTTGCCGAGGGAGTACGGGGAAAATGGTCTTGCGAATGAAAACTCGGCTCTCCTCAAGGAACGGCAGACTTTATGTAGTCGTGCTCATTGTTCGACTTCGTTGATAAATCTTGGGAGCTTCGTGTTCTTATGGGAGCTGTTATGAGTTTGATGCTCAAGCCCTGGCCTGCGGCTGCCTGCCTCTGGTTCGAGAGGAGTCCCTCATCTCAGAGCTACGAGTGCCCTTCCTCACGTCGCTTTCCTGTTTTTTGTTCACATTTTCGTCCAGAGAAATGTTTCTTTCGCTCGAGTAGTGCCGACCTGAGACACTAAAATTTTGTGTTCTTTGGTTTTGCGCCATTCGATGTTTTGCTGTTAGGGTGTTTGAAATTAGGCACTGACGAACGCCTTTCTTATGGAAATGGAGTAGTTAAACTCTTCATTGATTGATACTGTTTGTTGAGGATTATCTGAGAGATAAATGACTTTCCTGCAACACTATAATTGAACAACGGGAATATCCTGTGAGAGGCCTAAAAACATTGCCTATCGAAATCAGTTTTCAAGGAAACGTGTGCAATTATTCCTATTTGAGTGTTTGTGTGTGAGATTCATGTTGCATCATATCATTGGTACGGTTTTCAATGCGACACGACCGACGGTTGCAGGGATACGTCGCATAAGATCCGTTCGCTGTATCTGCCGTGGACAGGATGTGGCTAGATAAAGCCCTCTTGGACCTGTGCTCCGCCAACGCTGAGGTTCTTTGCACTTTATACATCAGTGTCGCCGCGTCAGTAGTATTTGCAACAGTGATTTACAACAGTGTCAGTATTATTTGCATCAGTATCAGTATTATTTGCAGTAGCATCAATATTGATTTTTCCAGCTCGTAGTATCCTACCTACAGAAGTAGTTGAACGTACTTCATATATTCCTCCCAAGTTTGAGAATGATTTGAACTCAAGTTGTGAAATGTAGCGGGCGGACGATGAGTTATTGTGTTCCGTAAGTCAGTCGTGTGGATAGCGAGTCCGAGTAACCCGTCTGTACGGAAAAGGCAATTCTAAGCTGCGGATCTGTTGCGCTCTCTCGCATTTCGAATTCTAGAACAACTCCACACGACGAAGTACATCAATGTTATTCCATGAAATATAGCGTGATCTTTAAACCATCACCCTTCTTTGAATGAAAAGTGAATTTTGTACAATTGGAGCCTGACAAAATGGCGCGTCTAACAGCAAACACTGAACTTCGTAATTGAAATTCTGAACGTATACCTAAACTTCTTCAGAATTAGGCCCGGAATTGCAAACGGGTGTAAATTTACTGGCAATTGCATCAAAGATAAAAACAACGGTTTTTAAATAAGAATAATAAGAATTGAGCATCACTTGACACATTGCGCGCTTCATTGACGCTAGGAAATAGAAAGTTTAAGCCCTCATCAGTTGAAGAGGCGCGGTTTGGCAGAGTTGCATGGTTCAATAACATTTAATGATTGCAGATTTGATATTTCGAAGCATGCTGTTTACCTTGAAATCAAAGCAATGGATATTTCTCGCATGATTTCTAACTGGGAAGCAATGACTTCTCACAAGGTTCCACATCAGTTATCGAAGAGTGCGACGGATCCCCTGCCGCTACCACGCTTCACCCAAACGCGGCGCTGTTCCGATGTCAAAAAGAGCGCCATCAGCTCCCTAGAAGCGGCTCCCACTTCTGAATCTGACGACGCAGTCATGGAGAATGACAAAAAGGATCAAAACGGAATGGCGACTTCAATTTTTCGCGATAAATGTGGAAGCAGTAATCCTAAAAAAGACGGGGGCATGAAAGACTTCAGCGCACTCGTGGCAGGCCTCAACTCGACGCTGACCGACTTAAAAAACTTTGATAACACTTTTGAAGGTGATGGTGAACACGGCCACAAAAAAGGCATTCTGAGTGAAGGTGAAACTATTAAGTTGAGTGAAGCAAAAGAAGAAAAATCAGCAGTAGGTGGAGCAAAAGAGTCTCCTGTACCGCTCAGGAAAAGTAGCATTCAAGAGCGACGAACCGTGGCAAAGGGGGTGAACCTGTTGCACCTGCCAATTGAGCCGATGCATGCAAGCGCTAATCATTCGGAGGTTGAAAATAAAAGTCCTTGCTCCTCTTCGAGTCCATCCGGGCCTAAGAGTCCCGCGGTTGCATTTATGAAGAAGATTTTTAGTCGCAATGACTCGATGGATAATTTGTCCAGTAGTTCCGATTCTCCCATAAAATCTTTAGACAGCACCCCCTCCTACAACTTTGGCAGACGACAGTCTCTTCCTGGCATAGATGATTCTCCATCTCCTCCAAAAGACTCTCCGAAATCCTCCACGCGATTTTCGTTCCACGTTTCAAAGTCTGGATCAGCCCGTAGTTCAAGAGACTCTTCGCCATTCGCTAGTTCTGTTGGCTCTAGTTCTCCCATGACTCCGTCTCCGCTGACTAAAGCATCGTCGTTTGGCCCTACTTCGACTTTTGGGTCAAACTCGGAGCTCCAAACTCGATGTGAACAGACACCGAAATCTATTTTAAAAGCTGAAGAAAGCAGTGGTAAGAAACAGCAACTGACACACACGAAATCGAACCCTGTGGCACCTAAAAAGTACTGCTCAAAAAAGCTGCAGTCACCAGGGAAATTATCCATGAAGTTGATGAAGAGAGACAAGTGTATGCCAGGAAGTCCTGGGAAAACTTGTTCTGCGAACGCTGATGACCCGAGGAATCCTGTCGATGATAAGAGCCCCGAGATTTTGTCTCCGCAAATATCAGAGAGTAATGGCTTCAAGTATTACAATCCAAAAAACTGTTCGACGTCCCCAGCGTTGCTGAGGAAAGGTGTGAGCTACGTAGAGCCGGTGAAAATCCTTCGCTTCAAAAGCGTTCCGTCCGACGAGAACGTCAGTGGACCATCAGCAGGGACGTAAGTGACCATCGCAAACATTCCAATATTTTACGCTAAAGTTAGTTCAAAATTTTGTCGTTGGCATTCTCTCGTACGATGTGTGGAGCATTCATGGGGCTGCACTGAGTGTAGGTGTAAGTCGCCTCTAGAGAGTTATTCATGAAATGTTATTCTGATCGGTGGCACTGTTTTCGGACATAGCATTTATATACTTAGAAAATTATCGTTCAGCTGTGAAGTATATCTTAGCGGACACTAAAAAAGTTCGAAGTAGTTGAGAGATTAAATACAACGCAACATTATTTGCCCCCTATCTATAATTTTTGTGGGGGTCATTAATGCTCCTCTAGCGTTGAGGAGGGCAAGGAATGACACAAAATGTGGTATCTTAACAAGCTAAAAATAATACCAAGGAACTGAAGTTTGGAATAAAATTTACCTACAACGTTCGGGAATTCTCCTGAGATTTATTAAGTGTAAATGGAAATGTACAGAAGTGATAGAATGCTTAACTTAATGGGCGTGATGAAAAATGATCGAAGTATCAATAGCGATGAATCATGAACTACTGTTAAATAGTACGAATAGGCGACGATAATTCTGTCCGGACGGGTCTCTGATAATTTGCGCTGCTTGTTACGCCTAAACCTGGGAGCTTAGTAGTCAATTTCCATGTCCAACCAGGCATGCAGTTCAGGTACGTCAGTGATTGAGTGACTGAACAGCTGTAGCAACTGCAGATGCACCATTATTTCTTTCATGGTATATGATCGATGTTCATGGCTACCGCTCAGTGCCCAGCATTAAGTGCACCTGATATGTATGAGTTGTAGTATTTCTTTGTTCAATGGCCTAACAATATTCGCCATCCACAACGCGAATGCGTTCCATGTCAACGATTAGCTGGCTGGCTAGTTGGTAATATACTTATAGAACTTCCAAATTTGTGAAAGCCTGAGTAGATACTCGGAACAGTGAAGAGCTTTTTAACTTGTATTGGTTTTGTAACTGGAAACTAGCCGTTTTCTTCGATCTTCCTGTAGCCACGAACCGCCCATGTGCGACACGCAGGTCGGGGTTCTTATGTTCATGCATGTTTTGAAGATTTTCCAAGCGAGCCAGAAATAGCTCTCTGGCCGCCACCTAAGAGGACGGTGATTGTCCATTACCGAGCGCTACGAACCTCTTCCGAGGCCTCTTGAATATGGCAGCCAAGAAGCGTCGGCTTGCCTGGATTTGCCGGTGTCTCTCACTCCAAGGCCGCAGTGTATCAAATTCCGTCGTCCACGAGTACTCGACCTAACAAGGAAGGCAATTGGTGCACCCTGAAAGCACGGTAAATTTGGTTCTGGTTACCTTGACAGCTTAAATTTAATAGAATTGAGCCTCTTTCTAGGATTCTCTGAAACAGAATTTCATTGCTTCTTTGAAACATTGAGTTCATCAGAATTATTTCCTTTCTCCTTATAGAGACATTATGTGAGATCGAATTCATCCCCATCAGTATACCTCGCCGACTGGGTATTTTTTTGCGGTTTAATCAACACAGTGCAATGACAGCAGCGCTTGCCGAAGGGGTTAAGGGTCTAATTTAGCTCTCGTCATCTTTTCTCTTCATTTTTCTCTTCAGTAAGAGAACCCAAGTCATCGAGAAATCGATCGACGTCACTCGAATCTTCGATGCCATTACCTTTTCTTCGTTCTCTTTCGTTTTCATATGGAAACCTGGTCACCGCTAAAACATTTTCCAAGGTTCTGAGGTAGCAGCTCTCCGTGTTACCCATGTTGTATATGCTATGAGCAGTTGGTCCGTGCATGATACATTTTGTCTTACTAAAATTCCTCACTGGAAATCACTGCATTTAACGAAAAAAGTGTTTCCCCTGCAAAGACATTCTAAATTCTATCATCTGTATCTGTATAACTACAACCATGATATGAATGCGTGTTCCAGAGTTTTATTCACTCATTCGTATCGGCGAATAAGAGCTCTACATTTTTTGAGACCGAATCCCACTGGGAACGTGGGCCTTCCATGGCCGTCTCAGCGACGTCTCAGTTGCTGATGATCAAAGCACCGACTAAAGCTGACTTCTTCTAGCGAAGAAGCAGTGCTCTTTCTATCATACAAACCAGACTAACAGTATGGTGCAGGGCATGTAAATAGATTCCCGAATTTGTTCACAGTTAGGCAGGCTTATCAAAATAATTTTCAGCTTACCACGGTGGAATGGTAGAACTAATGCGTAGAATGTAGTTGGTCTCGTACAGGCCCCTGTTACAGTTAACCCATCAATATTTTGTCTCGTTCAAAAATGTTCTTATTCAAACACGTCAAAAACTAAACAAAAAAAGTTAATTCACTACGAGAAATTAATTTAAGGCTATTGTTATGTTATTTTATAATGTTTGTTATGATTATGTAACATATTACATTAGTCAAGGGTTTCGGAACTTCCTACCGAGGGCCCTCGCATCGACATCCGACCCAATACAGGGCAAGAGACTTGGCGTTTCGTGAAAACGTAAACCTGACTTTACATTATCAGTAATTCGTCTAATATGAATCGGATTTTAGCTCACTTCGTCTCGTTAAATGCAGATAACAAATTTTTATCATATCAAATATAGACCCGATTAAAAAAAAAGAATATTGTTCATTGTATGGACTCCAATGTCAAGAGAATGTTTTTCCCCCAAGTTTGTCATACCCTTGATACCTTATGACTAAAAACTAAAACAAGAATGGTAATGAAAAAATTGTTCGAAATAAGGTTTAATTTAAGAAGATTTTGCTTCACGCGATGTCCACCTTTTAACAGACCCTCTCATAGTTCCTGTGACATTTTTGCTGCTTGCGTTTCTCACCAATTGTTCACCTTACAAAATTCTAAACTCGTGTTTAATTATCTCCAACGAAACTGTCCATGAAATGAAAATTAAATAATCTCAAGTGTCTCTATATTGTGATAAAGACTGTTTTCTGCATTTAATGCGACTAAGTGAGCTAAAACCAACTAATGTTGCACAACTGATTGATATTCAAATGTTAGGGAAACATTTTATGAGACATCTCGTAAACAGCTGGTGTCAGTACATAAAGTAGGTGACCTTCACCCTTTGCGTTGGCTATCGCCAACTTTATTTCGCTTTTAATAAAAAGTGTTATCGTACAAGAAATGCCGCATCGTCAGATATCCAGGAGAAGACTGCCGAAAACACCCTAATGAAAATCTGAAATTTAATTTTTACAGTTGCGGGTCTGGATTAGATCGGGATATTTTTAAATTACTTATCGAATCAGCATGATTCCAAAATTATGTAGAGTAGTTCCTTGAGTAAAGCGCTAGATCATTTCCTGTAAACAACTCCTCAGTCGTCCCATCCACAGTTCGAGTGGTGTCAACCAGAGCAAGCATCAATAGCACGGAAAATATGTGTGTCACGAGAAGAAAATAGAGCTCGTTATAAAAGGTGAATGAAAAGATTGAGCGGTTTGCTGGAACCGATCTAGCGCTATATGCAGGGACTACTGTGCATTGAACTAAAACTTCAAGGAGGTGAGAAGAAGTGTGTCCCACAGATACCTTAACATTTTGCGTTTATTATTATTATTCATTAATCTTTTCCGAATCATCTCAGAAGCTCAGTCGTAATGAAAGTGTCGACTCTGTGCATAGATGACACGTCTAAATATTTAATGGTCGTATTTGATATTAATTGATTTAGCCTTGCAAATCAAAATTTCTCTGGGTGTTATTTTACGTTTGCTAACACTTGCTTAATTCATCGTGGGAACTATTAGAAAAATACTGCATTGCCTCGTGAGCTCAACGAGTTTTTTTCAGTTATCGCATCTTTAAAATTTTAAACTTTTGTAGTCATTACGCGACTCAAAATTCAGCGTTGTCTTAGAAACGGAAAATAAGAACATGGAGTGATACTTGAATAGTTTTAGCCGCCGTCTATCCTTGATTAAAAAATTACAATACCATAAATCGAGTTATTCTCTTTTTATACGACCTGACCCATTACATTGAAATCCTAAGTATTGTTGTTCCTCAGACGCCATTCATTACGTATTGTGATCGTTTGTGTCGGAGAATCTCCGACTATTCCTCACATTAGATTCCTGATCATGAAAACGCTAAATCCGGAAAAGAGCGGGCCCATTACATGAATACTGACCATTTTCGATGCCCATAAACACTAATGCGATACGCGCTGCTGGCCCGACACAACCTATACAAGGGCGGCCCAGAAGACTCTGACCCTTGCGTTGATGAGTAAATAGGATACCTAGTTATGTGGTATCTTACTAACATGAGGTATCCTAATAAAAAGGGGCAGTCAATTCTGGGTCACCCTGTGTATTTGCAAAAATTTACTTTCTCATGGAAAATTACATTCTTTCAGTATTGATTATTGAGCGAAATTAATTGCCCATCAAAATTTTGCTAACAAAATCTTTTTACCAAAATGTTATTTCTTCCAAAACCTACTTTCTTCCTAAATCTACTTTCTTTGAGAATGTCCTTTCTTTCAGAGTGTCCTTTCTTTGAGAGTGTCCTTTCTTTGAGAGTGTCCTTTCTTTGAGAGTGTCCTTTCGTTGAGAGTGTCCTTTCGTTGAGAGTGTCCTTTCGTTGAGAGTGTCCTTTCGTTGAGAGTGTACTTTTTTTTTTAAATGTACTTTTTTTTGAAAATGTACTTTCTTTGAAAATGTACTTTCTTTGAAAATGTACTTTCGTTGAAAATGTCATTTCGTTGAAAATGTCATTTCGTTGAAAATGTACTTTCGTTGAAAATGAACTTTCGTTGAAAATGAACTTTCGTTGAAAAT
>VOMN01064437.1:0-33538 GCA_014899125.1 Orchestia grillus
GAAGAGGAGGAAGAGAAGGAGGAGGAGGAGGAAGAAGAGGAGGAGGAAGAGAAGGAGGAGGAGGAGGAAGAAGAGGAGGAGGAGGAGTGGTGTGGGTGGAAACGAAGCGCAGTCGTGGTGCAAGTGAACCCATAAAGTCCTGAAAATGTCCATAGTTTGCCGAATTCAGTCGAAACTAAACTACGTTGCTCAATATCATTTGGGGAGTCTGAAGGTTTCCAAGGGTAAGACGGCCACATAGCGCTGACCAGACGCACAAAATTTCCTTGCCTGGTGTTCCATGAGAGTCCCCAATGTCTCTAACTGAGAAACTATAATAAGTGTAATAATACAAGGAAATATTAAGCCTAGACTCGAGGTGCCTTTACAGCACGTACTCAAAGGACTAATGCAGACATGGGATGGCCTGCAGTGACACCGCACCGCCGTGTGCGCTATGATGGCTCAGCGGTCGTAGCTGGAGTTTGGGCAGGGAGACGGACTCTATGGCCAGGTCTTAAGGAGATGATCTTTACAAAATTCGCATCTGAAGAACTTAAAATCAGTAGCGTAACGTTGCACGTTATTTAAAGAATATGATGAGTGAAATTTTAGAATTGGTGCCTGTCAACACTGCGACGTTTTAGAAGTATGCATGGTAGTTCTGCAGAAGCAGAATGAGTATGAGTCGACTTACCAAAGTCTACCCCTTTCAACCCGGGTGGTGCATGTGTGTGCCAGTTAAAACTTACTAGTACCAAATCCCTAAGAAGAGGGCAAGCACTGCCTTACTCAGGTGGAGGTTTCAAAATGGTCACAAGACGAGTGAAAAGCAACACAAGACGCGTGAAAAGCAACACAAGACGCGTGAGAAGCAACACAAGACGCGTGAGAAGCAACACAAAACCAGGTCTGCTCGACCGAGCGGCTAAGCCAGACGTGACCCGCACGGCGAGCGCCCTGACGGGTGCTGCAGACGACAGCCGTGGTGACCATTGAACACATGAATATTTTTATGGCGAGGTGAAGGGACGGCGCGCGAAGGGAAGAGGTCGCAAGCACGGGAAAGTACCTCAGAAATGCATCATGCTTGCTTCACACAGACGCGCTAGAGTCCCAAAATTATTGCGCCGAGTGCGGGGCTTAGGCGCAACATCTTTTTGCGCGGAAATTTGGAGTGTCTTTCACCCACACCGTTCACCTCCTCTCATCGCTTGAACCTGATTTTGAAAACAAAATACATAATCCGTTCCTGAGCGCCATGAACACGCTAGTGGGATTCTAATGAAGTGAAGTTAATTGGAATTAGTGGATATGAAGACTAAGTGATGAGCGGTTCAACTGTAAAGCTGTAGAGTTAGGAAAGTTTTAGCGCTGTGAATTTCTGGGGCTAGTATAGTTACAAGAACTAGTGACGTATATACACGAGTAACTAAGGGCACCTAGTAGCATTGACAAGTTAAAGGTACCAGCCGAGTGGATATGATGACCTCTATTTATTATTCGAGTAAAATAAGGTCGCTAACTCTCATGAGGCCGAGCTGTGTAGGGTAGCTGAAGGTTCTAATTCTGTCCTGCGGTCAAAAGAGAATATTATAAATTTTTTCAAACACATTCTATCGCTCAATAAATGTCAGAATTTGACATGCTCATTATTTGCTTCTCGGTGAGGAATGCAGGTGAAGGTTAATCAAGAACAGTACCTGCTATTCTTTGAGAAGCGATGAAGAATGATCGAAATCGTTAAAACGTATGCATTCACCCTGTCATTTATTTAAGCTAATTTTATTTACCTTTATATTTGTAAAAGTGGTTTTCTTAAATATGAGCTGTTTATGCAGTATTTCTAAAGCTCTATTCATACCAAGCTCAAAAAATAAAAATTTTGACCAACGAAAATCGATGACCTATCTTTTTATAGTATACTTATCATTCCGTTATTTGGCTGCAGCTTTTCAGCATCATTCGTAAGCGCTACAGATGGACCACGAAGTTACTACCTTCAGTATTCCTCATCGGTCTCGACCTTCCTCCACATTTTGCCACGCATAACGTTTAGTTAAAACATTGTCTAACTTTAATTACAACATTTGCAGAGCATTTTTAGGTTGAGTGATTAGTTACGAGCGTTCAATCATCAACATTGACCATTTCACACATCAGTTATAACATTTCCATAACACTCACTGGGCTCAGTGACTAGCTAAAAGTATTCAATCATCAACATTACAGACTTCACTGTTTAGTTGTAACATTTCCATAGCACTCGGTAGTCACTCAGTTGGTACAGGTTCACGAGTATCACAGCGACTTAAGTCGTTCCGTTGCATCCGAAATCACGCAGGTTGATGGGAGCTTCAGGTGTGCAGTGCTGCAGACTCTCCTCCTTGTACATCAAAACTGGCAGTACATTTCTTCCATGATCATGAGAAACTGCGTCACATTTCCTTTCTGAACATCAGAAGCTGTGGCCTATTTTAGCTCTGAACATGAGAAGCGGTAGCACATTTCGCTCTGAACATCAGAAGCTGTGGTCCATTTCCGCTCTAAACATGGAATGCCACGGCACAATTCCTCTCTGAACGTGAAAAGATGCTGCACATTTCCTCCGTGAACATGGGAAGAGGCGGCCAGTTCCCCATGAACATGGGAAGAGGCGGCCAGTTGCCCATGAACATGGGAGGAGGCGGCACGTTCATTTTAAGTGCCGTAAGTCTGCGAGCGGCACACAGACAAGGTGCTGGCGTTGAGCACCTCGATGATAACTAACACATGGCTTGTAAATCCGATCACTGATGAATCTTCAAATAATTTTACCCCTAAACATCTATTAATTAGGCGTGAGTCTTTATTTGGACGTTGCATTTGCAGCCAAGTTAAGAAACCCATTAGAAACTCAATTAATTTGGTCCCTAAGTCAAGAACCTAACAACTCGTTAAAAGCATGACGAACACCTTAAGCGTAAGAAGACGTGGCCCACTTGGCAGAGAAATACTTTATGCAGTTAGCGTGTTGGAATAATACACAGACATATGCTTCTGTAGCTCGCACAATTGGGCAAATGCACTCCCGAGGAAATTTTTTTCAGGAGGGTGCTTGCTACATCACCACCTGAACTTTTGATCTTTACGTCTACTGACTGGGGCAGAATTTTTCCTATATTCTAATTTCATGCACAAATTTCATGTAAATTATTCGTATTTTATCATTATAGGTACAGACTGTGACGAATTTTTTGGCATTTCCCCATCGCATTAAACGATAAGGTTTGTTCGTACTTTCTAAATTCACAAATTGTAGTTAAATTGTCCTTGTTTTTTCCGTATTTATTGGAACAAAATTGTTATCATTTTTCAAATTTTTGAATTGCAACGAAATTGTTCATATTTTCTGTATAAATTTACCTATTGCAGCGAAATTATTACCATTTTTCAAATTTATAAATTGCAGCGAAATTTTTCATATTTTCTGTATAAATTTACCAATTACAGCGTAATTGTTCGTATTTTTTATTCACAATTATAAATTGCAACGAAATTGTTTGCATTTTCTCTTTCTCTCTCTTTCAATTTACTGATTGCGGCAACATTATTCACATTTTTCTGAAAATTTATAGATTACGACGAAATTGTTTTTATCCATAAATTTCGGTTATTTTCACTCATTTCTTTGACTATTTTATATCGTACAATACACAGCTTTTCATCCGTCACTTAGGACACAAAAAGGAACGTAAAACTCCATTTTGAGAAAGATGGATCAGACTTAGCCTATGAAGTGATGAAATCAAAAAGAATGAGCAGAAAACCCCTGATATTCTAGTATTGAATTATATAATTATTAGGAATTTAACATGTTGACTCCGATTCTCCACACAGCTAAAATTACATGCCGACAAATATCTCTACTGTGAATTTAAAAATGAAGGATTTTGGTTTCACAAATTTGGTTACTCTATTAATTTTCTTTCTAATCTGAACTAGTTTATTCGCTTGATGAACACAAATTTGTAGAAAACTCGAAAATTTGTATTTATACATGATAGTGCTTTGGTTACAATAGGTTAGGTTAGAGCATCGCGTGTACCACATATGACCTACTTCGGAGTCAACGTGTTAAAGCCTTGTTACACACACGAAGCATTCTAGAATGTTCTTTCAGTAGCAAATTCTGCAAAGTTCCAGCTAAGAGCTACGCGCGTTGCAAGACCTGCCTCCATGTCCCCCTCACGTCACAGGCGTGACAGCGACGGCACAGGAGCTCAGCGGCGAATGAAGGCTGCGCATCACAGCAGGCCCCCGCAACTGTAGAGCGCTGCATCGGTTCCAGTGAACAACAGCTTTACAATCGTCCCCCACGTAGAGCGGTATCAACTAAAGCAAGCATCAAATAGCATGAAAAATACTTGTGTCGGAAGAAGCAATTACAGTGAATATTGAGAAGCAAATAAGAAGATATAGCGATATGCTGGATATGCTGGAACCGATATAGCGTTCTATGCGAGGGACAACTGTTTTGATTTCTCCAAGTCGGGATGGAATTACAGCTATGGTTCATAATTTTTGCTATTTATGAAGTACCACAGAATTTTTTCCAACACTGAGTTCTCATCACGACACCTGAACAGTGAGGTGAATTCTGGCGAAGGCTCGCCTCTCACGCTGTATACCTCTTTCTCATCTTTCCTAAACACTCTGTATACACATACGAGACTTCAGCTATAGATTTCCGTACAAAGTTAAATACAGCCTTATCACAAACATAATTCGGTCGTTATAATACCAAAACCTTGAGCATAAAATATTGATGGAAATCGTAAAATTAAAAACTTGGATAAAAACAGGTTGAGGTCACAAAAGAGCTCATGAGCGAGGACTATAGCTCTGATTGTGCAGCTGTGATGTATGTGAACTTGAATGCCGATCGAATGGTAGTCGGAACTTTTACTGTATTACGGCCTGGAAACCGTTTCTAGTATTCAAACACGGCGGCCATCTTAGACTTATTGAGAGTGAACCAAACTAGTCAAGAAATTCAGTGCGGCGTGGTAAAGGGAGCAGCGAAAATTCTCCCTGCCTGCTCCAGGGTCGTGACGAAGAGCAAAGTGCTGCCGTCACACCGGATAGACCGTCAGATTGAAGGATGTGGGACACGTAAAGAACTCCAAAGCTGAAGCCGCACCAGCTCTTGGCGATGAAGGAAGCACGCTCATGAACTGGGCTTATTTTCTGGCAAATTAAGTTAGTCAGACAAGGAAAGAAGGCCTGGCTAAATCTAAGGTATGATCCGTACGTGACATTTCCACGCTGGCTGAGGATCAAGCGTCGTCACGCTAGGTAACTCTGAGCACACGGTTTGCTGGATGACTGCAATGCAAGAGCCTCAATGAATCCCTTTAGTAAGGCATTTTAGTCGTATAGAAGTAGGTGACGAATATATTTAACGTTAATACCACGGTAATGTTCAGAAACACTGGTTACGGCTTGGTCAATTGGTATACTGAAAACAAATAATCCGCTTCAGAGATCCAATCAACTAAAATTTCCCGTAATTAAGGAAGAGAATTTTCTCATGATGAAGTATTCAAAGAGGAATGAAAGAACAGTCGTATTTTTTTCCAAGGCTTATCATCCAATCTTGGTACACCTAGACAGTGTAATTTCTACGGCATTATTTGCACTGTTCGTATTACGCTAAATTTAATTTAGAGTTTTACCTTTGTTTAGATCGGAGAAAAAGAACCGATGTTTTCAGATTTTGAAACCGTAGACGGAACTCATCTTGGATCGATAATCCATGATGAGTTCTCTCAATGTGACTGCAGCACAAATAACACATAATTGAAAACGAAATTATACAAAATGCACCGATCTTGTTCGACATAAACAACACACACACAAACACACATACGCACACACGCACAAGCCTTGAGCAGTCTGGGATGCAAAATACGCACACTAAAAAAATCACCCTAGCCTAACTCTTTTTGGACGAGATGCAGGTCACACTCAGAGCTGGAAGAGCTCGCTGTCGGAGTCGCTCAAGCTCTAGCGGCAGCTCCATCCAGATGCTGCACGACCTGGGTTACATTCACTCACAAATTTATATTCGAGACATTCTCATGTATGGGGATAAAATCGAGGAAATATTTTCAGCTGAGTGAATAATTTCAGTAATTCCGCCCAAAAAAATTGTGTGGTAGCATTTTACACTGACTTTCACTTCAGAATTTCAAGACACTCAAAATAAATGATGATATTTTATATATTTCATGTTATCATTGGGTTTCCAACGTATGGCACCACACCTGTATTGAAAGTTCAAAAAGTTCTAAGTTCAAAATGAGCGCACTCTCAAGTCAAAACTAACCACGGTCGGTGCCTGCCTTCACAGCTCAAGCATAAGTAATAGATCAGTAGGAAAAAAAGTACTTTTTTCTCATCGATGGTTTCGTAAAACCACTGAAATGCGCACAAAAATAATCCTAGAGCCTACGAACGCTTTATGTACGCTTTACAGCTTCCTAATAAGCGCTGGAAAATTTTCTACCTCAAGTTTGAAGGGATTTTGCTCCCGTTTATTTACGAGGCAGCGTGTGAAGTGGCATTGCAATTCCATTTAGAGTAGACCTCTTGCGCCGCCACGATGGTCACCAATGCTCACTTGAGGTCCTCGTTCTGAAAACCTTTATAGCGCACAACTGGGCGCGATTAGCATATCGATTGTGCATCTCAGGTCCAGACGATCGCAGGTCGAGTCTTCTTAATCTCCAGCCATGACGATCGCCCAGCTCATTATTGAGTCTCTAACTGTCCAACTCCAGATTCTATCCAAGAGCTACGAGCGAGTCTTTTCTGTTCTTCAGCTGTTTAGTATCTTATTATTCATAGTGAAAGTGAAAGGCATCTATGATGCTACTTTGCTATACAAGTTTAATTCAAAAGATATTTTCGAGAGATGAGAGAACTCTGATTATGATACACATAGTAAAAATTGAAGGTCCATTGCAAGAACATCGTCAGTACATGAAATTATCATGTGAATAAGTTTGTCGGTAACCTTAATTCCGCAGGAGTGTTCATATTTGAGTGCACACTGAGTGTACAATTCGTTACTTGACTTTGAAGAAGTAAATTGTTGGCAGCGATTTTAAATGTGCTCTTAACTTCCTATACCCGCAAAGTCCATATGTTTCCCTCTATCGAGCGCATGTATTTTGTCCCTCATAGTTCAAAAGTGTTTCACACAGATCTGACAACAGCATTCTCGGCGATGACTTCTTTCAAGATCAATAATTCGATATAACGAAACACATATAAGTCAAACAAATCCTATTGTCTGTAAATATATTTTAACTCAAGGAAAAAAAATGTTTCTTTCATATGAAAATAAATGTTTGTCAGTGAACTCTAAGCAATTTGTTTTGATGGTCTACAGCGTGTTTGAATGTCCTTTTTATTTGCTAACGCACCACAAAATATCATTGCCATATCACGAACTAAACATGGCGTTATTTGCATATGGCATAATAGATGAAAACATGGCTTTTTTTGTCAATATTTTGACATCGGACAGTCCGTGATCATAAGTGTAAATAAGAACAAAAGATATTTAAGGAATGCAACGATGCTATGTTTCTAAGAGCAAATGACCCACAGTTAATCGCATCGTAGGTAATCGGTTCACATTCAAAACAATCATATTTTTTTGTTCGTTCCTTTTTACATCATAAAGCAAAGGCGCTGAGAATAAATGATGATGTCTATCCTCAATTGATAATTGCTCTTCTCACTGAATTCTTAATACATGCACGGCACCTCGTAGATGAAAGATTCCAAGGACGACAAATCGCGAAATAGGGCAGGTATTGTTGGAAACGGAGCTCCGACAACTTCAAGCAACACCTCACACCTTCGATGCTCAACTTCCCGTTCTGAAATTTGAGCTCAATTACACGCGGGCGCTGTAACCAAGAATGCATTTGATAATGCACAAGTGTCGAATACAATGTGGGCTAATTGTCGTAGAAGACAATTTGTGCACAAGAGCGACCAATCAACGTCCTGCACCCTATCACCATATCAAGTAGCTTTGTTTCTACCACGCTCGAGGCGCTCTCGCTACTCATCCTGTAAATCTTCTTTTTTAGGTACATTATCAGCGCTATCAACGGTAAATAGTGAAATTCTCCTCTCGGTCTTTGGAATAAGGAACTCTGTAAGGTAGATTAGTTTTTGAGATAGTTCCACCCCTAGAACTACAGGGTATGAAGATCCCTATGATGATCCCACACAGTGACCCTTATCAAGGTGCCTTTGTAAATCCCACGAGTGAAGGACGAAACTAACGTTGTGGCTCACGAACTTATGCTTACATGACGAGGGTGTTTCCGGTGGCTCTTTTGATGGTCTTTCACAAAACAAGATTTCCTCAGGTTTCAGTGAAATGTTTTTGCAACATTTGAAAACGCACTGAAGTTATCTTCTTGTTTAAATATGATGAACATTCTTTTCACGATGTTTTGTAAGGCCTTCAAAGATGGAGCAAATTCTGCAGAAATCCTTGAACAAGAGTTCGTTCATTCATTTTTGAAAAGAGGTTTATCAAACTCGTAACTGTACGCTCCCATTGAATAGCATTCAATTCGCTCCAGGACCACGTTGCCGTGTAACTTGCAGGCAGTTTTGTGGGAAGAGCACGCCTTGCTTGCTTCTCATTGTACTGTACAGCCTTGGCAGCGTTTATTTAAATGTAAAATGAGCATTGAAGTCAGACCCTCCTCTACACAAACAAGAACTCCATAAAACCCTTATCTAAATTGCGTCCCCACTGCACGCAACGAAGGGCATACCCAAACGTCTTCAATGAGTCCATAAATCTCCGACATAATTTGGCATGACCGAGAGAGACCGTACGTCTTTGTATCAGTTAGTGGTAGTTTCGTGCATTACCTTTTGTATGAGAGACCTCCTTCTTGATGAGGCCACTATTCCATATCTCAACTCCTGTATTCAATAAACTACATTGTTACTTACATTTTAGCTAACCATGAAAGAGGCTTAAATTTGTTCTACATTTTACAAGCGCGGTCATGCAGTCCCCCAGTTAATTATAAGCTTCAGTAATAGGTTTGGAAAACGAGCGAGAAAACTGAGAGGGTACACGCTACTTGTTGGGCTACTGAAGGAGAGGACCAAAATGTACGATCAAGTCGATTTATTTCATCTTTTACCCTCGCTGGCTCGAGGTGACGGAGTATGCTAATAGCGCGAGCATCACTCAATCATGATCCATGTTCCATCTCTAGATTACGAGAGGGAAGTCGGTCATTCAAATGATGTTGGCGCGCGACCACATGAACGGGGCTCTATATAAACGACGGAACGTTCTCCAGGTGAGGGCAGTCGGTGTTGCGACTTGACGTCAAGAGGACGAGTGTGGGGCTCTGTCTGATGATCTGCGCAACACGTGTGTGGAGCTAATTGGCCATTTTGTCAACACTGACTCTGAATTTCTAGTTTTTTGCAGCTCTGTTAGTAAACTGGAGAAGTGAAGTTTTCGTATTAGACAGGAATTCAGTATAGAAGAAGACGGTATTACTTATTATTTTAAACATTTCTTACGGAAGCATTCGAAATTGCCACTATCTAGAACAGGTGAATGTCAACGAAATCTAATTTGTGAAGAGCGATTTTATCAAGTTTTTATTTTCAGATCATTTTTCCGATTTCTTTAACCGTTAGTTCTTAGAACGAGTTAAGATTTAGTTACTAACTCCGATAATTAGCCAAAGTGCTTTCATAAACTACGAAACAAACAGCTATGGGTCCCTCAGTGAGTTCAGGTAAGCACCTTCGTTAAGAGAACTCAATTGAATTTATCTTTCGTGATCATGTATTTTCTGATCTCTTTTTTCAATTCAAAACAATCAATTCTTATTTTACTGTCTTTAAAACTTACGAGCGAACAAGTTACAAACGAAAACATTATTATACCTGGCTCATAGAAATCGTTTAATTATTTATTCTCAGTAAACCATTTCAATTGATATTAAGAAGGTTTGACTGGCGGTATACATACGCAGCAGCTAGGTTGACAGGGTTTCAAGCTGAGGTTGAATTAAACCTTAAATGTCGGTTTTCATTCACCTTAATTTTCGTACCATGGAATTTACGACTACTTTTTCTACCGAATTTTGTTGCTGCTTACGCATTGCCCCATCGGTCGGCTGGCTGTATTAATCGGACTATTTGGAACGGATTGACAGCGGAAATTTGACAGAAGAACGGCACCTGCATGTAATTACAAACGAGTCCGCTACTGGTCTAACTCCCCCAGAGAGGCAAGGTGACAACGACAGACCTGGGCCCCCAGTTTCCGTGGCACCTCGCAACCGCGCGCCGAAAGACCGATGTACTCTGCTTACCATACATCAAATGAACTGAAAATATAAGTGGGTTTTCGACTTCGCACTCACGTTTGTGTAACTCACCGCGTGCTATTTCAATAGGAATTTATTTATGAGCATTTCCCAACACTTGTGCCAAATTCTTGAAGATTTTCGAAAAATTCTAGGACCAGTTGAAGTCAAGGATTTCACACAACACTAGTTTTCTGGGATACACACAACACTAGTCTTCAAAAATCCATGTCAAAATTATTCATAAAGTTATTTTTCTTTACCGTAGGAGCAAATTAGTCTGAGGTCCAGATAAAATTTTCCATTCACATTACTTGACCGGAACGACACCTTTCAAAGAAGAATTTTTCGCATGAACATTGGCAAGATAGTTTTATAAA
The DNA here is from genome assembly GCA_014899125.1 of Orchestia grillus. Classification (NCBI taxonomy): domain Eukaryota; kingdom Metazoa; phylum Arthropoda; class Malacostraca; order Amphipoda; family Talitridae; genus Orchestia; species Orchestia grillus. Next base: position 10,781 of record VOMN01064437.1, read on the forward strand.
ACAACTGATAAGGAAAAATCAGCTCGTGATTTTTGTTAATCCCGACACCGCAAAGCAGTTAATTAAGAGCGTACGACATTAACTGTCCTCTGCAGGCGCCGGTGTGCAGTTGCTGCTTGTGATCTAACACTAGCACGGTGGATCGGTCACACTGACCTATCAGTCCCAACCACCGAAATGGTACGAAAAAGTTATTATATCATCAATTAACTAATGTTCCCTGCTGAATAAAGGAATTAAAATGGGAATAAAATATTCCGAACAATTTAGAGCCAACTTTATCGAAGCTGGCTATGGCGATTTGACATTTCGAAATGGGTCGCTCAGACCCATACGTCCTTCTAATGTTAACGGTCACGCTCGTTCAGAGAATATATTTATACGTATAAGACACGGAGGGCAAATAGTCTGAGCGGTCAACAAGCAATTTTCCAAAATGGCCCCTCCTGGTATTTTAAGTCCTTAATTAGGTCTTATGAAACGATCACATCTGAGATATGTAAATTCTTTTAACATTGTTTCGGAACATATTCCTTCCTACTAAGATATTAAAATAACTTTTAACTACACTTGTTAACCATGTATGGACAAAGGTAGCCCGAACAATTGAACAATGAATTAAAACATGTTTTGCAGATGGAATAATTTTTTGCACTGCAAGCACATGATGTTGGGTGAAGTAACTTCGTATTGCGTATAGAATATATGTCACAACTCCTCTATTTTGTAATGACAAAATATAACACGAACGCGAGTAGTACCAAATACTATCATTTGTAAATGCTGTGTTAATATACAAGAACAAGTAGACGCACCCCGCCAAAAATGGCGGGACAAATGACGTTAATTTCTTATGATACCTTTTCACTTACGGTAACTCTGACATGAAACAATGTTATTTTCAGTATCACTGATACGGACTGCCTTCTCTGACAGTTTCGCTATTAGTTTGGGAATACGGACCCGGGAATTTTCTCCTATCTAAATCCTTAAATTACATAAGAGCGTCACAAAGAGACGGATGGGCCAACCAAGCAAACAAGCAGTACTAAGCTATTATTATACAGTATGGTGGGATTAGCATTAATATGTGACTCGTGCCCTTAGTGGGCAGGAGATGCTACAGTTCTACTCAACAGTTCCCACATACAGCCTTAAATTACATATTCAGGACAAGATAGAAACCAGACCAAACTTCCGTCTGGAGATTACCATGTTATTTTTAGGATGAAATTTGGTACATGTTTCAGACATGCGCTGTGCCTATAAAATTACAAGGTTTTAAATAGGAGCTGTTTAGTTACACTGAAGTGGAATGACAACATGAACGCTGTCAATACTTTATGAGCTGTTCTAGTATAACATAGCATTCAGAAAATCAACCACCGTTGTAAGCCTCTTTTTTACAACGGTTGAACAGTATCAATAAAAATTCATGGATATGAAATGCAACAAGATTAGGGTCGTAGATGTATACTAAATTGTTGGATCGTACTTCATAAAATGACTAATGACGTAACTTTTCCAATTCGTATCTCTTAACAATGATATCTTTTAAAAACTCGTGCATCTTTCAGCAGTTTACTTTAATTTTTATGCTTTTGCTTCCATGGATATGAAGCTTTTACTGCTAGCCGCGGGTGTAGGTTAACATCAGCAAACCGCATGCAACTCCCCGTCTGACGTCACTTTGCTCACGCCCCAAGTAGTTGAAATTCTTCACCAAAACAGGTCTCAACGAATGACTACCAAATATGAGTTTCGCTGTCTTCAGGAATTAAAGGGCAGTAAAGTATGTACAGCATCCATACAGGGATGTGAGATGTTATAGTCTGGTATACTAAAGCACTGCAGCAGTGCTACTGAGCAGTAAAGACTAAAGTTCCTTTGTTTAACAACTGTCAAGGCCACTAGTACTGAAACGTACAAAATTTAAGCAGTAGTGACGTTCAACCATGTAAAATAAAATACTGTTTTCTTGAAACTAAGGGAATTGAATAGTATTTTCCTCTAACAGTATAAAATTAACTACTATTTGTATTCTGCAGTGCAAAGTGAAGTAGAATTGGCGCCTTCCCATGTGCACTGTGCAGTCGAGTAGGATTGGCGCCTTACCATGTACACTGTACAGTCGAGTAGGATTGGCGCCTTACCATGTGCACTGTGCAGTCGAGTAGGATTGGCGCCTTACCATGTGTACTGTGCAGTCGAGTAGGATTGACGTCTTGCCATGTGCACTGTGGACTACAGTACAATTGGCGCCTTGAAACTGTGCTGTAAAGTAGCACTGTCGCTTTAACAAGCCAAAATGAAGGAGCAATAACTCTTGGGACAGATACTGGAGAGCTGCAATCCCTCTTTTTGCCTACAATTTCAATCTAAAGCATGCATAAATGAAAACAATTTTTGCACTAAGCTGGTGTTCAGGTGCATTGAATAAATCTTTTCCATTCCGAAAACCAATTAAATAATACAAAAGATCCAGATATTACAACGACGAGACAAAAGCAAATTAATTGCTTGAAAATCAATTTAATAGCGGCCGAATTTCAAAAGTTTATGAGAAGTGCAGCTTGAAAGAGGCTGCATTATTTAGCTTTTTATAAATAACTAGCACCATTCGATTGAAAGTGCTTTTTTAAGTCCTTGAATAAACTAAAGGGTTATATAAAAAAAATAAATCTTAAGTTACTAACTGCTGGTCATAATTTAGTAAATATTTTCAAAGTTCATAAGCTAAGGTTATAATTATGAAACAGAACGCAAGTAAATTATTCAACATACTCATGCTATTACCTTAGGTTCTCAATATAATTTCATCTCTGAACTGATATTTTTTTTAATTTAGTGCCAAAGGAATTACTGACTTATCAAAATGCGTTTTACTTATCGAATCAAAACCTCTCAGCTTGATAAGACAGTAAGACCTCATTTGAAACTAAAATGCTACTGTAGCTATGAACTTCAACATAGAGGTTTTGGCCTCTCTAGAGCATACAGGACGTGCATGGGCATCATAATTTACAAGCCGATGACTTGGTTCTGCTTCAGTGTTTCCTTATGTATTTGCACGGCTGTGTGAACCAGTAAAGTTTCTCCTAATAAGGACGTTAAAATTAACTTCACATCTTTTACAACCCACCCTGAGATCGTAAACCTACAGCTACTACCATTTTTCCCAGCCTCTCGTGAGAGTTAATTGTGCACATCTACGAGCCGTTCGAGTGCACTTCAACACAAGGTGTAAGCACTCGCTCTGTCCACGCTCTGTGTAGCTCCATACCCCCTGATGGCCATGAAAAATTTCAGACTTTTATTAGCGACTAGTAGCCTTGCGTTGGCGTGTTATTAGATGCTATGGCTGCGCAAATCCATCATCCTATCTGAGACGTTCACCCACATGGACTGCTCATCAGTCTTGGACTGAGCGAGACTGGAGGAAGATTCAAGAACGCTTTGTTTGCCCATCATATTCAAGAATGATGTTCATACGCGGATGCAGACTCGCATTATGGAGGCTGCTCAAGTTGTTATCTTTTAAAGCTAACTCTCTAAGTGACTTTACGAAGCTGTTGAGGTAGTGTTCCCCTAGCAAATTTTCCCTTCGTTGAGTGCAAGCATGAAGTTGATATCGCAGAGTCAGTCTCGATGGAACTGATAACTCTTAAGCTGCTCGTCAAATTTTCTATCCAAATTTTCAAACGTATTTTAAGGCATCGGTTCACTACTTAAACTGCAATTTACATTTATAAAGACGCCTTCATCGTTACTTACATGATGGACCTAACGAAATTGACTAATCTGCAATTTGAAAGAACTTTCATGTTCTACGTCAACTTCCTTTCCTTGCAAGAGTTTCTATGCGTAACTGGAAAAATACTAGTTTCTGCATTCTCATACAATACTGCGAAAAAATTCTACTAATTTTTGGAAAAATTGGACAATCTCAATGCTTAGATGACTTCAACAAATGATATCGAAACAATTCATCGTCAATTTCAGGGAATGCCATGATAACACATTTATTTCATCAAACCTAGTCTTTTCAGAAACGTCCTGTGAAAGCCAGTTAGGTAAAATACTCTCGCGCATTTGTCCAAGCGTTCCAGTTGCAATCGAGGGTCGAGGACGGCGTGGAAACTCAGAGCCAACTGAAGCGTCGACGTCCACTCGGCCTCCCTCTGCCCGCGCGGCGGAAAGCGAGAGTGCTTGTCTCATTCTTGTCTCAGGCAATTCAAAAGAAAGGAAAGTCATACACTCATGCAAAAAATGCAAAATGCCACTAAAGTTAAAGCTATACGATGAAAAATCTTCATTTAGTTCTTGGATCAGTTGCAAATGTAGTTGAACAGTTTCTTTTTGAATTCTTTGTTTCAATTCATCCAGTGTTCTTGGAGCACTGAACACTGGATGAATTAAAACTAAGAATTGGAGACGAAATTCATGGTATCCCCGATGAGACGTTGGAGCAATCAATGAGGACCCCCAGAGCAGATTAAAAGGATGCAACGTAGAGGACGACGCCATCTACAGAACGTAATTTCAAACTTTGATCATTTGAGTTATTGTCTCTGAAAAGGTTCAATTGCTCTCAATAAAATCTTTTTGTTAGATTTTGGGTTTTACAAAAGTTATTGTTCTTCTGTGTCACCCTGTATACATGCATTTTGTTTAGAATTTTTTTATTGAAAAGGGTTTTAATCGAAAATAAACATCGGTGGGAGAAATCAGCAACCGTATTGTCCATAAAACTTGTCTGAAATTTACGCATCAATTACCACTATGTAAAAAATGAGGAAAAGGTTTTGCAACAATTAAAATTTGGCTTTTTCACATTAGGGAAAATAAAAATACTACAAACCTTAATATAATTTATTTGTAAAACTTTTTCTCTTCATTTTGGTGGTACTCCATACGACGTGACCCCCTTTAGCCTTGACTATGTGCGGCCTGTAGACGCTTCATAAAAGAAAACACACCGAGGAACGCATGGTTTCTTGATCAATTTTATCTCATGCGCGAAGAAGAGCTTGCTTCAAAGATTTTAAATTTTTGTGTGTTTTAGAACAAATGCTTATCTCAAAGACGGACAGATCAGGCGAGAATGGAGGCCATTGCTTTGTTCATGAAGAATGGAAAACTGCATCTGCACCAAGCTCGGATCCTTCTTGATTTATGGGGAAGGAGCTTCATATCGTTGGAGGGTCCACTTGCTGGTTTTTGAAGTGGTGTTGAGCTTCAACAAGCATTCGATTTATTATTGTCGATAAAATATTCCTGAGTTAATTTTTGCGCCTTCATGAACAAAAAATGCGAGAACTTTTACAAGTTCGAGGAATTGCTTCCAAACCACAGCTTTCTAGACTTGTTGACGTCTTGTAATAACTTTCGCATATTTTTCAATGGTCGTGGAACTCATTTCAAGTACTCGGTCACTTTTGGGATTTAATTTTTCCTTTATAGTAAACAATTTTTCATCGCGGAAAACAATCTCACCCAGCTGGACATCATCTCTATGTGGATGAGTTTTCGAGCTCACATCGTTTTTTTTTCTACTTGAACAGACTAAATTGAACGTAAATCTGTAGAGAAAATAACGAGCTTTAGAATGGTATAATACGAATGCCTTTGAATAATTTGAGGCTTTTAAAAAAGTGGAGACAACACTGCGGCAAAGTATAGCCCACACCCGATATTTGTTCCGGCTCTTATCGACAGCGAAATCAGCAAACAACACTCATTTGCCTCAATAATGTCGTGTATTTTCTTTCTCGATAACAGAAACTCTCATTTTCGAAAAAGACTGCACCAGATAAATAAATGCCTCTCAAGATGCTCCTGAAATAGCATTCTACCAATAGAGAAATAAGACTACAGAAGCTCTATAATCACTGCTAACCAACTATAATGGAAGACAGTTATTACAAGCTTCCAAAACTCTCACGCATGAGATCAGTAAAACAAGATTTATTTTCTTCTGCCTTCAGAAACTGCGTTCCATTGGAGTAAATGGAGTTAATCCAATAACTTGCGTTACTCCTAATGAGGCCAAGAATAAAATGATTGATCTATGATCCGCTCGCACTCCCGTTTAAGCTCCTAACACGTGCAACGCAGTGCTTGAGTATTGACCCCCTAATTCTAGAGACACTTCTTCTCAATCCTCACAGACATCCCGCTAGTTTTGAACAGCATTGCACAGCGACGCCCTGGCATGATTTACGTACCAGCGACGGTCGTCAACAATGCCGTAACTTTCTCCCTTCACGTGCACGCAATTCTGAAAGAGGCAATACCCAGCGTAGGGCTAAGAGCTACACGCCCTCACAGCGTGTTGCAACGCGCTCAGGCGGCGAGCAGCGCAGGTGTAGACTGGCATACACGTCCTCGTCTCCGTGTATGACTCGGGGAGGAGTAACGGAGTTGCAGCATGTAAATGGCATCGTACGAATTGCATTGGCATTGCGCTTTAGTAAAATTCATGCGCGCTTTATTCATGAGCTTGAAGCGCTAATTCAATATTGAACGCATTCGCATGACTAGGATAAGAAAGGCGCATTAAATCGGTATCTTAATGCATCGCTGTAAAATTAAAACGGCCATTAATATTCACCGAGAGACGTCAGCGTGCCTTCATCGCTTCATCCCAACGTAGAATCTATAATGGCGATCTCATAGGACTAGAAGCAGAGCTATGTGTATCAATGCCCTCATCGCAAGTCGCTGAATGTGGGTCGCAGGGTCAATGGAGCCTTTTCTTTATCGATAATTACTTTATTTGTGTCCATAAAAAACACCATATGAGATGAACTCGTAACAGTCCCGTGTACAAGTAGGATAATAGCTTGAACTCTTTGTCGTCCGAAAGTAAAAGTGGAGAGCCAGAGCGCAGCTCTGCCATTCTAGTCCAACCTAAATCGAGAACAAGGTCCACGTTTCTTGAAACAACGAATCCTCAAACTTGGAGAGTGAGGATAGCAATTTATTATTACAGCCCAGAATTTTGTGGCAGAACAGGTTGTAAACTCAATAACCTCCGTGGCTTAAGGACAAGTGGGGCTAGAATTAGTGTGCGACGTCCATGTGTTGCTTCATTTGGCAAGGGTAATGATTGAGTGTGGGTCCACCCTGAGGTGAAGGATCCCTGTGGCCTCGGCAGACAGAAACGTAGGGTCGCGTGCTCTCCGCTATCGTATCACAGATACGACTGGGTCAACGGTCGAACTTTTCGAGATGCTACCCGTCCGACGGGTTGAAGAATGCGCGCCGTAGACCGCGTGTGACGCTTACACCCGAGAAAAAAGGAAACAAATCAAAAGGATGCTTCATAGCAGGCGTCGAAAGACACAGCCGTTCTAAAAATTAAAGGACGGTGTTGCATAGGATTGAATTGAAACAAGGGGAGTGCGGAAACATGAATAACCAGAAACGGATAAATTTCGGTTTGCAGGTAATCGGGTTGCGTTCTTCTCTCGGGGGGGGGGAAGAAGTCATTTTAGTGTTTAGCACGTTGACTGTGACGTGTGCCTTATATGGTACACGCGATTATCAAACCTAACCTAACGTGAAGTACTAACATATATGAATACAAATTATCAAGTTTTCATAAAATCTGTGTTCATTACTCGAATAAGCTAGTTGGGATTAATGGGGAAATTGATAGGATAACCAAATTTGTGACAGCAAAATCCTTCAGTTTTAAACTCAGCCGAAATTTTTGTCGATATGAAATATTTCCTGCGTGGAGAATCTCAGTCAAAGTTTAAGCTGAAGTAGTTATAGTCCAAGTGCAAATCATAGCCACACGTACAAGAAACACACTGGATTGAGCTAATTAATCGTCAAAGAGAAAGTCGTCGTAACCGAGTAGCAAGACTAATTAGTCTAGCCTTCGTCCCTGTGCCCGCGCGGTATGCGTACCCTTACTTATAATGGCCTTGATTTGCGTTCAAACCTCGCAGAATTATAATGACCTTTATTTTGCATTCAAACCCCACGGCATTAAGAACTTAGTTTTGCGTTCTAACATCACGGAATTATAATGACCTTAATTTTACGTTCAAACCTCAAGGAATTATTATGACCTTTTTAAGCGTTCAAACCTCACGGAATTATACTGACCTTAATTTTGAGTTCGAGCCTCACGGAATTTTAACGACCTTAATTTGGTGTTCAAACTAGGCGTAATTTCTACGAGCTGAATACTGCGTTCAACTTACGCACAGCTAAAACGATTGTATTCAGCTTCAAACTTCTGGGAATTATAACGATCTGAGTCTTGAGTTCAATGTTGTTACACTCAAGATAAATTCGTTGACCTGAACTCTTCTTGATGAAGTCTGTAGCGTGGTTATTAAGGACTTACTGAAGCTCCATAATGCAAGGGCGCTTCCAACATTGACTTCGACCATTTCAGTAAGAAAGTCAGCGAACTAAAAATACAGGATGACCTACAAAAAAAAGTTAACCGAACTTAAAACCACTGCATCTGCTATGCCGCTTGCATGCTTAAGATATTGTTTTGTTGGGATTGCCCAATCGTATAAAATTCCCGATTACTATGAAAAACATTCGGTCTTATCCATGCTAGAGGTACAGTAAATATAGAGGTAATTGAATTCGGTTCACACTTTAATGGTTGACCATGTAAGAAACAAATGTAGTCGAGACTTGTCACACGACCTGTCAAAAGTGGCGGGGTTTGCTCCCTTTGTTCTTGAAATGAATGATATTTGCCAGCAAAGCAGGTACAAATGTACCTCTTCGCTTCCTCTGAAGTCCATGGCTCCAAACCAAACTATGCTACCTAAAATCCCCTCAGGGAAATAGGATAAGCCATAAGCAACAGGGTTAATTAAGCTAGGTGATTTGTCTACCCTGAGCCCTAGGGACTGGCGTCCCCAGGGGGACACTGTTAGGTCACCTCAGCTCTAACGACGCCTTCAGGACATCTATTTTTCGCGCCCACTTTGCTTCTTTCCATTTAATACCTTCTTCCCTGATAATTCTTTATGTTTTCTTCGTCTTCTTTCTTAACTTGCTGTTTCTTTGCTCAGGGGATCCTGTGTTCACACACAGGGTCCCCACGTGTTGTTGAGTCTATTCTAAATGGTCCCTTCTTTCGTTCTCCTGAGATTGCGTTCCATGAGGCTACGGTGCATTAAACTAATTATTAAATTAAACGAAACTAAATTGCTTTCCAAAATACTGTCACATCAGATTCTACTGAATAAAATATTTTCTTTTCTTTAGATTATATTCATTTAATGTACGACATTCAGTATCCTATCTACGTCACTGCCGCATACCAGCACTGCTTACAGTAGTCTTCTCCTCTGAAATGCTGGGACGGAGGATGTAGAGCTCACCCGAGTGACCAACAAACTGCATATTATTATATAGTACATAGAATTATAAAAAAGTTATGTCATAACCATACGTAGGCAAACGTTTCGAGTCAGATATGTCTCGCTTCTGCTTTTACCCCTCAAGCAATCTAGTTTTTTTCATGAAAGTCAAATAAATCATTTCAAATGTGCAGTTATAGGAAAATGGCAGCAACAAGGAAACAATTTAGAGCTCATAGAGAGTATGTCTTTACCTCAATTTAATACCGACCCGGTCCTTGTTTCATGATTTCACATAACTAGCTCATCTTTGGCGCAAGTGCGCGATCCACTTCACATCACAGTAACATCGACGTAATTCATAACCAGCCAAGTGTCAGAAGCGGATCGCAATTTGGCTACATTTTCCTCTTATTCCAAATCTCAACCGATGCGATTTGTTTTTTTCAAAGCTGTGTCGATAGAGTACTGAATCAATTTTTTTCGCACTACTGTCAATTTTTAGAAGACTATTTTTTTAGGCAGCAGTGTTTTCGCTAAATACCTCACGCTATCGAATTGTTCCACTTATTAACATATTTCCGAAATTAGAAATACAAATAAAACGAATTAAGTAGTCATTGCTTACAGTTCGCGATCAAATTATTCGTACAACCTACATTATTCGATATTTGTACTAATTTCCCCAAGTCGGGTGTTCGTATAGTACGACGTTTTTAATGTTTCTATCAGTTTGTGAAAAGAAATTGAAATCGATTGTTGAAAGAATAACTTAAATGGAACAAACATAACAGTTTAGTTTTGCTATGGTATAAATTATGAATAGTATAAATTATGCTTGACACATAATGGTATAAATTATGCTTGGCACATAATGGTATAAATTATGCTTGGCACATAATGGTATGAATTATGCTCGGACTGTGGTATGAATTACGCTTGGAATATGGTATGAATGACTCCCAGCATTCGCGTGAATTATACACGGCATAAGTGACTGTCATTCGATGTATTTAATTGCATGAACTACGCTTGGAAAGTGCTATGAATTATGCGTAGTATGTGATTTAAATTCTGAATGTCACAGAGAAATGCAAGAAACGACCAGAGCTATGCTACTACACAATTGCTTCCAATGCAAGACCAGCATATGAAAATAAATTCATAAACACTTTTATAAACCAAATTTAAGCCCCCGTAGAGTTATCAAAAAGTAACAAAAGCTTGCACAAGTCACACACGCCCATTATTTACATGAGGGCTGACAAGCGGCGCTAATGGAAAGCCGCCATGCGCCACTCGAAGAAGACCCTTGCTCGAGGCAGGTCACATGGCAGATGGTACACGTGTTCAGGCCCTCAGTTGTAAGCTGCAAAACGAAAGTGGACTCAAGCAGCCGGTCGAGCTTCTGTGCAGCGGCGGCGCTTGCACTTGAAATGACCTCTTCCTGAGGCCCCATCTTAGACGCACGTTAAATGAGTCCAACAGTTTTTCAAAGAGGAAGACTACTTTACCCATGCTGAACATTTTGAAACTCGATGTGTACTCTTTACGTAGAGTTTATATATCGAAGATTACGCTTAAACGAAGCAGAAAAGAACACAGCGACTGGCTATGGATTCGCAGCTGAGTCGATCCAACTTTTGAAAGATTTGTGAATACTTCCGCCACTTGGAACGGGTAACTTGGAGTCACTTTCAATAAATTACTTTCGGTAATTTAGCTCACAAAAAAACGCGTTTCTTGCAGGTGGGCAAATTATATTCTTAGGCTATCGCTCAATCAGCACCTTCACTGTACAAAGGTTCATCAGTTCACGTCCAAAATAATATTTGTATAAACGCTTAAATATGAAAGCCCTCAAACGGTTAACCTCCCTATGAATAAACACTTCTGATATTTATTCAAACACGAATGTGTGCCAGCAACCTACAAGGTAACCCAAAGAACTCTTGACGTTTTTAGAGTTGTTTATTTATTTAAAACGGTAAGAACGTTCTTGGCCACCTTATATCCTTGGTAAAGCCGCTATTATACCTCTTGTACTATACCGATGTGTAAAATCCCGATAGGGTATGACGCAGTGTAGAAAATTACTTGCCTAGTGTTGCGTGGCGTTTTAGCACACTCGCTGCTGACGCGTATACACCAGGCTCAAAACTAAGCCTGACGTTCATGCACCACATTTCATGTCAAATGAGTGAATGAGGGACCAGCAGTAGGTCCTGAGGAACTTGGACGTCGACCGAATACTTCTCTCAAGTCAACAAGTACAGGGCGTCCCAGAAGTAACTGACCCTTGCGTTGATGAGTAACTAAGATACCAAATTGTAAAGCGTATTATTAAAATTTGGTATCCAAATTAAAAGGGAGTTACTTCTGCGCCTTACAATTTAGTATCCTATTTACTCTTCAACGCAACGGTCAGTAACTTCTGGAACACCCTGTACATATTTGAACGAAAGAATGTTCGCTATAATAACAGAGCAATTGCATGTAACTACCATTGTGTAGCCCATTAGTAGTACAGAGAGTTTATTTTCGATATTTTCTGCAATTTCTATTGAGATTTGATGTAAATAGGTCATTTGTGTCCTAAATAAAACTTGAGAGATATCGTAAAGTTACTACGGATAAATGCTTTTCAGTACACTGAACGGCAAGCAGCTATGGGTTACGTTACCGAATACCAATTTTAAAAAATAACTTAGTTCCAGTACATTTTTATTTTTCATTTGTTAAGTGATTCCTGCACAAAATGTTGAGACACTGTAAAATCAAAAATTTATCTTTTAGCTTCACTTTCTGTTACCATCGTCCTCAGTCGGGACTTTACCCGTCAAGTATTCGTATAAATAAACAACATGCATTGATCGTTGTTCGCTTGGTTTTTACAGTGTCCATCTTTTTTGCTAGCTCTGAAGCTAGAGTTGTCGTTTGGGAGCTTATACCACCCAGCCCTTGCGAGTTAAAATGCTATTTGATATATTAAAAATTCAAATGAGCCCTTACCTAGGGTCGCAAGTTTGAAATCAAAGTAATTTCAATTTTTGTGTCTTAACACTAACATGTTTAGTTTGATTGTCTCAGCGAATATTTATATCGAGCAAGAACTGTAAAAAAATTAAATGTAAAAAGTGCAGTTCATTCATAAATATACGAGTCAGAATAAAAAAAATAATTTGTAAGACAGGACAAACATTTCAAAAGAACATGGGACTGAAGTATTTGTATTCAAGAATTTTCTGATGGTGCGTGACCAGCGTTCCATTGAGGCGAAGTTTAAGTTTACAAATGGAGGGCCTCGAAGACATGATCTGTTCAGTGACCCTCATGTGAAGCGTTCATTGTGCCTACACACCGCAACTTGCAAGCGATGCTGGCCCAATTATAACTTATATTATTTGCAGATAGACAGATTTTCAAGTCCTCTCGCTCATGAAGTTTACCTTGGTAATGAGTTGCGTAACTCTTCGACCTCGGTATACAAAAAGTTGCAGCTCTGCTATGCGTCATGGATTTTCCATATCTTCGTCTAGTATGAATTCGTTTCATGAAAAGTAAATGAATATTAAAGTATCAAACTTCACTCAAACTTCCGAGATCTGCCCCTCAGCAAACCAGCATCAAGCTTTCATATCTTAATATCTGTAGTCTGAAACACTTGGCCCCAAGTTAATACAAAGTTAACATACAATACACCAGTTTAAGTTTTTCTCTACATACCAGTTACATTAATAGGCGCACGTATTACTTCATTCTAATGTTATATAATTTAACTCTTTCCAAGATATAGTATTCCACATTTGGTCACTGTATCGTGACGTTGTGCGAGCTGCGATAGTGAGGAAGTAACGCGTCGGTTGAAGTGAACTGGAATTTAACATTTCCGTCGCTTGAAAGCAAACTAGCGTTCTTACTTCAAAACGTAGGTTAACCATCAATAAATTTTTGTAAGATGTTATTTAAAACATCCCAACAGTTCAGTCCTCATAGTACATCACATCTTTTACACAAATAAGGCTCTCTTCCAGAGGCCTTTGATTGTATCAGTCATCCCACACACTGCGAGACAAGTTAGGTAAATACTCAAGATGTCACATTGAATTGAACGATTCCCTTTTACGAAGCCCTGACCGAACAAGCTTGCCTTGTTAATTCTGAGTTGCAATAAAAGGGAAAGAAGCTGGCAAGTGAGAGGAAGAAGGTTGTCGAGCGACACCTTACGTAATGCTGTCCGCCGCCTGGACAAACGAGGTAACCGCATCGTTAGCAGGCGGAACGATTGGTTGATGGTGTCGAAGCGCCTCCAGCCAATAGCGTTGCATGTGCTATGTTGTGCTCATGATTCACGTTAAATTGCAGACATGACGCAGCTGTGAAGGTAGTTTATATTCTATGGCAAGCTGACTGAAATGATTACGCAAAGAATGAGACAAAATTTAATAATTACAGAGTGAGAAGCAGGAACATACCTTAATGACATTTTCTGATACAGTAACACATCCATTATAGCTTGAACACTTTTTGGTTTGTTTTTAATTGATTCTGACGTATTAGTGCTTTGTGCAGTGGACAGAATTAGGCCTAAACTGCATACGATGACACCCAATGTTGGTATTCACGGTCGTACAGCGCTGGCTGCGCGATTTCGAAGGAATTTCATACGCTATGGGAAGAAAATGCCGTAAAAGAGAACATCCTCCCCAGTTGAATTTGTCGAGTAAAAGGATTCCATCGTCAGTTTTTTTACTGAAAAACGGAAAGTCAAAGCTGAATTTAATCGCTGAAAAAAAAATAGAAAACGTTAGTCCCGATCTCATCAAGACTAATTTTCTTCGGGAGAAAAACTTCCGTTCCTCGGGTTTTATCTTTGATGAATTTTAAGTTTCCTTTTCCTCTTAATTTATAAAAAACGCTGGATTCAATTTTAGGGTACCAAAATATTTGATGTCAATAATGCTTCCTTTTATTTTAGTTCTATTTATTTTTAATAGTTATATAATAAGGAAAGCTCATGAAAGATTACAGTTATCAGATTCATTTCAGCATGGAAAAGTTTTATGTTTTATCGAGTTTCATGATAGCTTCAGTTAGAAAAGAACTGATTGTTACCGAAACCAAGATTGGTAAAAAGTAGTGTTCTAACGTGCGAGAAAATTCAATCCTGCATTTTCGTAATTTCGATTCTGCACTATAATTCACAGCTCCGCTGTACAAAGAAATATGAGACCAGAACTTACGATATCTCCGATCCTGTTGATTCAACAGTCCACCAGAAGAATTTGATGCATTCGAGCCACTAGACTCCAAAGAGGGGTAAAAAGTTTAGGTGTGCGCGGAAATTAACTTGTTATAGATAAGCAATGATGAACTGTTCATTAAAATTCCTCTGTGATGCAGTTTTTAGCTTTTTGCACTGGGATATCAGTCGAATTGTGACGCGCGTGATGCCCGCTGGCTGCGATGACGGCCGTGTTACGCCTGCACCCCTGGGGCGGTGGGGCGAGTGCTGGTGATGGTGGGTGTGGTGGAGAGGAGTGTAGTGGAAGTTTTGAGCGTTCAAGCCAAGTTGAAAACTATTTCTTCTAAAACTACAAGTGATTTTCCTGCAATTTAACAAGTAACAACCCTCACGATTTACTTGTCTAAATGATTCATTTTGTCCATCACTATTAACGATGTATTTTTTTATTGCCTCTACTTATTAACTTCCCCGCTTCCGATAACACCAATTGCAAAAATAATCATATAGCAAAATGTACGAGCTATAATTATTCACTACAGTCAAAAACTATAGCTTGAAAATCAAAACAAATTGCCTAATTTTTCGGGAACCTTTAATTTAGTGCCTTTTTACCTACTGAAAGTTGTGAAAGGAGATATTGAAATTTCTCAATTTCTCAGTCGGAATTAGCATTTCACCTCCCAGTAGAGGCACGTGGCGCGCAGCTCAGCACGCTCTGCGCCGCCTTATATCGCACACCAACGGACGACTTTTGACGTAACGGACGTGCCAAAAAAACCGTCGCAAGGACTCCAGGCGACCTTGCGTTCAGGCCCCGCAACCAGCAGTGGCTCTTATATTCGACGGCAGCTAAGAGGCATTGCTCGTTTTATGAGCATTGTTTTGAATCCTACATTCATGTTTGATTTCGAGCAAACAATCATGACCACAGACTTCTGTACACTTATCGAGCCTGGTTTGAATGTTTGAATTTCCCCTGGTAAAGGGAAATTTAAAGTATTGTATTTTACAGCCACTGAGCATGATTTATCAAAGGTGTTAAACTAAGGAAAATTTTCATTTTGTTTCATGCAGGTAATTTAGCGCAGCACTAATATGCAGAATAATGAATCTCGCTCGTGTTTCCACTCACAGTGTGGGCGAGCGCTGCGCTGCTGCTGCTGCTCGTGGCGGTACGAGTCTCAGCGGACTCGTCCCCCAACGAGTACGAGCTGCCCTCCAACTCCACTGCCGTCAACGGCGGGCCTATCGCCACAGGCTTCAGGTACGTCATTAATTCTAGCATGCGGATGTTTCGCTTTCCCCTGATCATGATAACAAAGAAACGATGCATGAAGGAGATTTTGTGGGAAGAATTCAGAATCAGACTGACCAGCTGTTAAGTAGAAGTGCAGTTCTCGCTTTCGTATTCCGGGGAACATTGTGTGTTTGAACGATGGAGGAGTTTTTAATGGTGATACTAGACGCATCATACTAATTTATCGATGTGTGTGAAAATTCAGTTGTGATGATTTAAACCTAGATGTAGCTGTTTTCGGGCTGAAAATTATCCACTGACAGTAGGCCGAAAGTACATATTATAGATGAGTAAAGCCTTACGCCATTTCCTTTATAAAATAAATGCATCTCTCTGATACAACACGTCAGAGTACGGAATGGCATGTGTGAAGAGAAGGCGGTCTATGATGTGTGTCGCATGGCTTTAACCAGAAATGAGAACGGTTAGAGAATTTACACGGTTTGATACGACAGAATTTGGTACAGAATTAAGTTATATTTGAGAATAAAGCTATTCACGCCAATTCATAGGAATTACTTGAGGATGATTCCAAGTGCTTTTAATTCCATATTCTCATCACTTCACCCACAACGCCCGACGTGTCATTTATAGGCAACGAGTTCTAATCGCCAGGGAATAAAAAATTACTTTATTATTTTATGCTGACCTCACGCTGAGCTGTTCGTGCCCTTTGGCTCAAGGAACATACGAGAGTGAAGGGTGAGCTTCTTGTCCGAACCCCAGGCAGGTTTCCATGTATATATATATTCATATAAATATCTTATTTTCTTAATAACCCCTAATGATCGCATTAAATTAGCCACATATCCTTCCAATTATATGATTCACTATCTGGGTGTGATGGGTTAAGATTGCATAAACTAACGCACCTAAAGCACTATGCTAAACACTATCGCACTACATATCTATAAATTATGATATGCTTGCGTCCAGACGTGAAGGGAATCAACAACTACAGTTAACAAGAACTTTGACGTAAACGAACTCGATGTTATACGCCACGTTTAAGAAGCTAAAAATTTGTCTCCAATTTTATTTTTAGGCACGTTCATTTGAGAAGGTAGCACCAAAATAAGGCGGGAACTAAGGTCCCTAAGCCTCCCATTTTCAGATGTTATGGCTGTGCAAGATCAGGTTGTGGACCAACCACATGTATGCTTGTCTGAGCTGAGAGTAAAAAATCTCGCAATTTCAGGGTTCGAACCGATGCTGAGGTAACGCTCTCAACTGGAACTAGTTAGGGGGAGTCCAATTACGCCGCTTGTTCAAAGTAAAAGTGAACGAGTTTACCATTCGGCGTTATGTATTTTCTTTAATAGTCCGTTGAATTTTTTTTTTAAATATGATTTCTCTACATCAGAAGTTCCAATTTGAATCCATGTAGTTTCAATTCACGTTTCAATTTTAATTAGACGTTGTCTTAATTAATATCTTCCTAATTAGAGGGCTTGTCTGTGCATCGTATCTTCAACCAGTTAAAGAGCGAAACTGCAACCAGATACATCGGAAATAAACAGAGGTGGGCAGTAGCGCGCTACATGTAGCGGTAGCGGCGCTACAATCTAGTGGGTGTAGCGGTAGCGGTAGCGCCCGCTACATATTTAAGTAGCGATACGAGGTTTTGCCGCTACAGCGCTACCGCTACATTTTTAGATAAAGCCTTTAGATTTTACTTAATAGTATTAAATATTATTTAAAAACCAGCATGATACATACATAATATAAATTACAGAATAAAACTGTACGAAAGATTTCGGTGTAATGTTGTCAACCTCAGCCTGTTACTAGTGTCAACATGTTAGTTGTTACCGGAGGTGGGCAGTAGCGCGCTACATGTAGCGGTAGCGGTAGCGGCGCTACAATCTAGTGGGTGTAGCGGTAGCGGTAGCGCCCGCTACATTTAGAGCATGTAGCGGTAGCAGTAGCGGCCGCTACATTTCAAAGTAGCGCTGCCCAGCTCTGGAAATAAGAACATTAAATATTTTCATACCAGTTCCAGGCTTGCATGCTGTTAGGCAACCGGAAAATATTGTAAAAATCTTCTCTCAAACTAAATTATGAAGTCTAGGTTACTTGAGACCAAACGCTAATTCCGTTGAAGCTCGAACCACATCCATAAAATCAATAAATGTACAGCTAATAACAAATCAACTAGCACCAAAGAGACATCGCATTGATGTACGAGTATGTGTTCCTCAAGGGAGTTGCGCATTCATCGTCGGATGAACATCCCAGGGGCGCAGAACGCTAACAAAACATCGCGCAGTACAACCGGGTGAAACAAAAACTGTTTTACCAAGTAAAGTAGAGCACTAGCATAACATTGAAAATGCTACCCGGCGAAGCAAAAAACCTATGGTAGCATCGTACGGCACAACCCAGTAAAGCTTAAAACTAGCATAACATCGATAAATATCACCTAGTGAAGAAAAAAACCTATTGTGACAATGGGTACAACCCAGTAAAACCTAAAACTAATATAACATCGTTAAATACCACCTAATGAAGCAAAAAATCCAGTTAACAATGGGTACAACCCAGTAAAGCCTAAAACTAACATAACATCGTTAAATACCACATAACGAAGCAAAAACAACTATTAGAACAGTGAGTACAACCCAGCGAAGCATAACGGCTTCCGGACAGTTCCACAAGGAGATGAGCAGCGCACATTCTTTAGAGGAGCTGTCGCAGACGCCGCCTCTCTCCCCGCGCATGCACCAGAAGGCGCAGAAGCAAGCCCCTCGTTGTGAAGGGCTGCTTATTGCGAGAAGGCCTCGGCGTCTTGACCCAGCACACCTTTGTGCAATTCTGGACACTGGATACACGGTTCTTACGCATGCGTGACAAAGAAGTGAGGACGGTGTGATTTGGAGGACTTTAAATTCATTGAGGAATTCACAAAAACTCAACTATTCACGTAACCTAAGTTGTGAAAAATAATAAACAGTTTATTTGTTTGAAGAAAATTCGAAAAATTCACGTAAACAATTTCGAACGCAAAGGTTCATTCTAGTTTCCAAAATTTGTAACATTATAAGACGATCGATTTGCAAAGCAAATCATCAGCCTTAGATGTACATTGGGGGACGACGTGGGCTTCACCCACCCACCGCTCCCAAGAGAGTACTAGACTCAGAAAAAAAACTATTTGGAGGCTTTACGCTCGGACATTCAAGGTGATACAGTTGGGTGGCTCATTATAACAGGTAGTCTCGGCGGACCAGAATATTTGATAAGCGAGAGAGAGATCGAAGGTTCCCTTGTGTCCCTCAGTCAGACTGATGCTTTGACGTACATCACTTCCTCATTCCATCTGTTATTGTTCTAGTTGTGGAAGTTCTTGTGTTGCAGGTATGATCTGCAGTAAAAGTGTCCAAAAGACGTGCACACTGTCATTAGTGTGTAAAAGACGTGAGAAATCGGCCATTATGCACAGTCTTTCGTACATTTTCCTCAGTTTGGACGGGACATTCGAAGCAGTAAGTCCAATGTTTTGTAACGTGAAGCACAGCTCTCGCTGCATGGTATAGATTTTTGTATTTGCACTTAAATGACGGAAAATGGTGTGAGGTAGATCCAAAATTATTATTCTGAGAGGAATCAACAAAAATAGAAAATATTTTGCGTCAGATGCCATCTGTGTTCCGTGAAAGAATGAAATGATTCGTAAGAACTTGATTGAAATGGAAATTAAAAATAGCTCTAATTAAAACTATAGCCATGATAGCCTAATATCACTGTAAGTTCAGTCAAGCACAACTGATTTCATTCGATAGAAAGAGGAGATCCCACTTCAATGAGAACACAAAACCTGCGTGCCTCCTTCAGAACCTTTATTATTCCAACACGTTTTACCGTTGGGTTTTAAATGCCTTACAACTACTGGTGCGGTGGGGGATGTGAGGAATGTGTGGTTTAAACTTCCTTTCCCAAGGGAAGTACTCCGTGGTCACGTGAAAAGCCCCACCCACCTGAGCCGAGGCTCGAACCCTTGTCCTTTCGGCTGTGAGGCCATCACGTTCACCACTGCACCATGGAGCCCACAACCCTAGTCGTACAGGGACACTTCAGTCTCAGCTTCGTTTTTACCTACTACGGGAAACCTACAAAAATGAGAACAAATTTAGAAAATTATTCACACACCCAGGACTCAGAATGTTAAGTCGTTAGTTATCATAAACTAATCGAACAAATCAGAGTCGCATTTAAGCAAATCAAAATCGTTCAGCAAAACGAGCGTCTATCCACTATCACTATTATAAAAAAATTACTGAATATTCTTACAATATCGATCCTGACTTTAACAACAGTCTTATTGTGCAGATTAACGGAGTTAGAGTTGGCTCCTGAGAGCCGTACATATTGTGATAGATCATAATCGGGGAGTACTAACTAAATTATCATTGGAGCTTAGTCTAATGTGAGAAAGAAAGGAATAAATTTAATGATAAGAAAATAAAATCTCGCAAATCAAGGTAACTTGTACTCAAAATTACTTAGAAGCTAAGGGGATGAGGTCTCTCGACTTTGACCATGTATTTGATATTTGTGGTAATTTAAAAGAATTACAAATTCAGTTTGTGTGATGCATTTTTTCATACTCTACATGCAGTTAGGAGGTTGACATGTTTTCGAGAGTCCAAAATTGATTTAATTGTGAAGGATGCGTGGCACGTCCTATGACTGCTACAGCGACGCTATTCAGAGAAATGAGCAAATAAAACCTCTTATAAGAACAGTATAGCCTAGTTTGAATGCACGATTTTTATTTATTCTATTTTTATTTCCGTTAAAATTTACAATAAAAAAAATCGGCATTTTCGTGCTTTCCGAAGTCTCTCGCAGCCAGACACAGAATTTTACTTCGTATTAAAGAGTAAACTACTTTTTAGTTCACCCAGAGACGCCAACAGTTTTCAGTCTCAAAGAACAGACTTCAAAACCAAGAGCCAAATTGGAAAACTCAGCACCATGTAGGACACATCCTTCACTCCTGAGGAAGGAATTACTCCCTAAATTATGAGGGCAACCCATGATTCAAAATTGAACTGTTGCTTCGTGGCACGACTCCATCGCCTTGCTTCATCTCATTTTGACCTCTCGGCAAGCACACTTCGACCTCCCGTGCGTTCGCGCTGCTCCTCCAAGAAGTTATTCCTAGTTCCAACGAAGGCTCCCACGACTGCGCTCAGAAACATTTTCGCTGAAAGCGAAAGTGTTTTAAAAGTGAACGAAAAGTCGTGCTCGACTATCTGATGTAAACTCCTTATTTGCATTGCAGGCGCCTTGCGTGAAAGGAAGAGTAGAGGAGTGAAGAAATGTCCCTATTTTCGGATGGATTGATGTCGACGACTTTTAGAAGTTATTGGCTGTAATGAAGAACCGTCGAGGGGGAATTTTATAGCAAGAAAAATTTCAAACTCTCTGTCGTACAATTTTTATGGGGTACGGATATTCAAGACTTGCATTTTGAGAAAAATATGATAACCCGCAGCCAAGAGAGATTAAATGTATGTTAATTGCAAACGAATGATGTTAAAACGATGGCAAATTCAGAAAAAAATAACGTGATCATCATGAACGAGACTTCAGGCAACTCCAATATTTTACTCTCATTGTCACTCCTACAGGATGCTTCACACACAAAAAAGACGTGATTATTGACAGTAAAACAGTAATTGGCTCTTAATGATCGTAATAACAGGACGAAGCTCTCCTTGTCATTTATAAAAACAAGACTTCAAGTCTGGGTTCGGGTTACCTCAAACAAGTTGGGGTTATTCAACTCGCCTGAACAAAGGCTAATTCCACACGTTATCTCAAGAAGATATTAATTCCTTAACTTGCGATCCAACACTCCATTTCAGGCCTAGTTTAGTTTTTTCCCTCTGAATAAACATAATTTATGTCTATCCATTTTAAATGATGGTAAATAAATAATCTAACAATAATTCAGGCTACATGTGTTTTACCTAAACTTTCTTGGACTCCTTTAACATCTAACTACGGCAGTCATACGATCATCCTTTTTTTGCTTAATTACGAAGTCTTTTCCGTTCTGAGTGTGTTAACCTGTGAATATTTTTGACCCCCATCAAACACAATGTCTTGTATGATACGATGACTCATTCATCGCGTGTGCCGACGCGCTGGATGCACCCTTGAGGTGCGGCCCTATTTTACAATAATATTTTTGTGGAAAAATTTGCATCGCTTCATCAGGAAGTTCGTAACAACGATCCGTTGAGTACACTGGCCGAGAAATGATGGAGAAAAGGTCAGCATTAACAGCTGTGGAGCTTAACAGTCTCTGTCCTATATGCGGACTAATATGGCGTTTTGCTCATTCTTGCTTCATTTCATAAGTCTGTGCCTCTGTGTTGTGCAGCTGCGACGGGCTGCAGTATGGCTTCTACGCAGACGTAGCGAACGGCTGCCGGATTTTCCACGTGTGCTACCCTTATATGGACGCCGAAGGCTTCATCAGAACGAGAATGTGGTCTTTCATTTGCGGACTCGGTACAGTCTTCAATCAGGTCAGTAAATTATTTGTGAAATTAATGTATTATTCAGGCATCACGTGGCATCTCCGATGCATTTATCCTTCTATTACGCATGTATGCGTCCAAAGTCTTCAATTCCGTTAAATAAACAAGTGTAGTCTTGTGTACTGGTACGATTGTACGTAGATTTCATTACGACGCTCATGCATTGTCTCCTGCAACGTAATTTCACTACGACTGAAGAACACTATGCTCAATGGAAAATTTCAGAGTCTTGTGAACGAGACATTGCGAAGTAACAGTTTCCGATCAGGAAATACAATTGCTTGTGGGTGCCAAATGTTTGCTTCGAATTTA
>VOMN01064443.1:0-29196 GCA_014899125.1 Orchestia grillus
TTCTTTGCTATTTCATTCCTAGCGAACTTGCTACGCAAAAAAGATTTACTTAGCACAATCATTTCATGATGTGTCACATAGTTTCGTGGTGATACATCCAAAACAAATTTATTGTTACTTTTCTCAAATCTGTATCGTCAAGTTACACGAAATTGAAAAGTATAAGCAACAAGAAGAATAGCTCCCAAGCCAGGAATATTTTTGACCTTACCGAACCCTAGAAGGAAATAAAAGGCAGAATCAATACAAACGTGTCCTCCGATTACCCCGAAAAAACAATCTCCCTTCCTTCACTGCAACAACAACTGCGGCGAGCGCCAGCACGGCGGCCGACAGGACTGAGTGCGGTCGCTGGCCCTGGGATTGGCACAAAAAGAAAACCTTTTTTCCTGTAGACACACGTACAGTGTATTGCATCCTGTAGCTGTTGAGGAGAAAGTTGGCGAGTCTCGTTGTTCCTTTGAAAGCGAGGAATGCATTCTTGGTTCCGCGCCGTGCAAAAGTATTTATCCATTCATTCTCGAAATATTTATTAAGCCATTTACCTTTGTAAAAAAAGCTCACATGATTTTTTTACTCGTTCGTCTTTAGGTACGGAATGACTTTACCTGATGAAAATTTAGATGGAAATAATTAGCAGAAAGTGAAATAATTTCCTTAAAGGAATGAGAACTGTGTTCTGCAAGAACATTTGACTTGTTACTTAGCCTACGATTTTTCAGTAGACTTAAAAGCTCTTGAATTATTATTGGCAATTTTTGAAACCATGATCTGTTTTGATATGCTACAAAAATGCGGTCGCCTTGTCCAAGTGACGTCATAGCGATCTGTTGAGTTCAGTACTTGTATGTCGTACTTTATGTAACTTTATACGTACGTTTTTGTCCAGTACTTATTAGTAATATAAATGCTCCTATCCAATTTTTTAAGTAATATATACGTTTCTATCGGTTATTGTACGATTTTTTTGCTTGAGGGGTTTTTCTTTAGAGCAAAGTGAAAATATTTAAATATTGATGCGTTTGAGCTAAATTAAAAAATTGCTGTAATTTAAAATAATCCTTCATACAGTTTTGAGCAATTTATGTCTGTAATTTTCAAGCTATATTACGCTTGCAGTTAGGTAGTAAATTGTTTGAAACTTAGCAGTTCCATGAAAAATTAAAACTATCATCTATAGAACTGAGAAAGAACAGAGTCCGATGTCACCTTAATTTACACCACCAGCGTCAACGTTTTCTTATGAATAAATATGAAAAACTTCGCTGGTTTCATGCCGAACGCTCTGATAATTATATAAAACTGCGGACAAATTGGTGGGCATATTTTTGGTATGGGTTTAATATCTTCATTGAAGATTACAGTTCTATCTTGTCTCGGGAAATGACTTGACAGCTGTACTGTGGTTTTGCTCGCTTCTGTGTATTTATACGAAAATTGCCGTAATCGATTTCTGTTAACATGTCACCAAGTCAACAATCCCCATGCCCCTGAATGAAATCTAGTTGAACATAATATGCTCGTACATAAGTTTGTAGAAGCAAAGTTAGTAGGATAGTAGATTTGATAAGTAAAAATTTAAAATATATCTTCAAGAAATCCTATTGCGTGTAATATACTGATTTTTTTGCTCAGAGATTCTCAATAATATGATTGTTTCGTTGTTCACCAGTACAGCTCATCTATACAGGGAGTTCTCCTTGTGAAAATAAAACTGAAGCCAGGTTGAACATGTGCTATTCAGACGAGCTCTATTGAAATCAAAATTTGCTGTCAGGAGTCGCTTACAGTACGGCCCAATTACATTGTGATTCGGGAGAGAAATTCATTAAATGAATTATCTCAGTAGCTTTGAAGCTGTGTTCAATTTAAATTTATTTTCCCAATCAAAAAGCTCTTTCTCCTTACCCATTATGTTGATGTTTGATTATCGCTTTTATAATCAATTAGCGCCTAGGAATTCCATGAATAAATAAATGGTTTACGAACATAAAGATACGTTTTCCTGCTAGAAAAATTCAGCCATCATACTCCACCATCTCCTGCACGTAAAATTGAAATAAAATTGATTGTTATTACAGTTATGAGATTCTCAGTGGTTCAAGTCACGGGGAAGGCATTTTTAACTGAGTTAGTTAATATTGAAATGATTTTAAATTACGGTAGCTTTTTCGGCGAGAATTTCAGTGTATATTCTTAATTATTCGAGTTTTATTTTCAATACTCCAGCGATCCCCTGCAATAAGAAAATCAACTGATCATGTGAAACCTGATTTTGCAAATCCAATGGCAATAAGACTCCGAATTTTGAAGGGGCTATCTGGAATCATGAAGCTTTGGTTTCCACTCATATCGAAATGTTGTGAACAATTTTGAAATGTATTCATGAAATTATGTATGTCCCATGGCATCTATAGAAAACTTCATAATGATGACAATTTTTCTCAACGCTCTTATTATTTCCTATGCTGTTTATCCAGGATGTTTTCTGAACTTTCATAAAACCAAGTCGTAATACAGACTACTTCACAAAGAAACATTTCTCAACGTTTGCATGCTCATTGTGTTCACAATTCAATTGGCAAGACTACAAAATTGGAAGAAAACTAGGACGGTAAACATCATTTGCTTCATTCACAATTAAGTTATCGCTACAAAAGGAATCGATGACTGCGGATCAACATTTCGTTGAATTTCAACTGAAATGCTTGCAGAAACTGATTTTTACCGGACCTTGCATGGAGTGCTTCCCTTGGAAAAGGATGCTTAAACCTCAAAGTCTCGTGTGGGATGTTACTCGGCAATGGGTTTTCCACGGTAATCCGTAAAGGAAAGGAGGGAAGGAAGGAAAGCAACATTAATACAGTAAAACTAATGTGACTTCTGATAAAAAGATTGAAGCTTACCTTCGACTGTTATTTCAGGGCACGAAATAGCTTATCGGTAATTATTAGTTTAAACTACTGAAAATTATTATCCTTACGTCTCGTTTCAGACGTACAGTAATGAAGTGCTGTTGTTGTTTCACTATTAAAAAATAACGGTACTTAATGAAAGTATTTTGAGACATTTCTTAGCGGCTCAAAATTGTACGCTCTTCGTTTAGAGCGTAGAACCGGTGTGTCTCATAGCTACTAACTTACATACAATGACATTTGGGTTCCCATTTCAGCGTTTAGTCTTAAAATGTTAATGCTAAACTCCTTCATTCCTCCACACTCTCTAAAGCGAGCTACATGCGTTCAGCAAGATCGTTCTTTTGGGCCGTGACCCTCTGCTATCTCACAACATCGCAGCTCAACTAAGGCTTTGTGATGAAATGGTGGCTGTGAGCAAGGAAAATACGAAGTCTTTGGAGCTTCCCAGAGGCGCTCTATAGTTCTGATATAATTGCGCTGAGTATTTATTGAACTGCCCCACCGTCACTTGTTTTGGACCCGCCGCGTGCACCTTTAATTTCTTGCCCGTCTCCTTGAAGCGATGTAGCTCACAAAACAGCGTCGTTAGGGCCCCGTTCTCTGAAGAAAGGAAGGCCTCCTGTAATTTCCCTCGCCTAACATTCTCCTTAATAGCATCAACGTGAAAGTAATAGCGGAATGAAGTAGAGTTTTTTCTGATGTTGTGTCAAATTCAGAACGAGTAGTGATGTTCTCGCTCCCGTTGAAGCCCGAGCCGAGAAAGCTTAGCTGAACATTTATGTCCGAGAGAAAGGGGATTTTTATGCATTTATACTCAACGGTAGGATTATGGGAGAAAATCTTTTATTAAATGTTAGAGGAGTAGAATGATACGTATCTAAAATTCCGTCGGAAGAAAAGCTTGCTTCTTCAAGACTGGGAGTAGAACTCGTCTACCCTAGCGATGACGCACGTGAGAGAGCGGCCTTCATCAGGTCGCAGACGTTCAGCATTGATGACCCTGGTCTGGTTTCATAAGCACCGGGACATGAAACTCCCGTCGCAGCAGCCCCTGTATCCTCTGTTTGAGGTTAGAAGTCTGGACAAAGCACTCGTAAACTTCTAAGGAACCGACAAACATTTACTGGAGCCTTCCCTTGGTTTCACTTCGTAGCCGCTCTGCTCTCGGGAAATACGTTTTACTATCTGCTCTAAAGAAACACTTCTAGTGTGAAACTCTTTCACATCTAATTGAATAGGAATTGGGAATTATTTCAACTTGATTAAATTGAAGCGGGGGAGAACTTGAAGAATTTTTATCACGAAGAACTGAAACTTTGTAAATTATTTCACGCTGACAATCATAAATGTTACTCGGATAGCACATGGAGATCTTAATGAGAGCACTTGAAAGAATTGTATCTGTACACCAGAATTTAGGAGCTTAATCTCTCATCATACCATCGCCGCTTCAAACCAAATACAATAGCCAACTCATCAGATTTAATTTTGCTGGCGATAATAGTCAGTTGCATTTTCTTCCTGCATCAAGAGGGCGTCAGTAGCGTGCATGAGAGAGTGTAACGTTTAGGAGGATCGTGTCCCAGGGTCTGTGGCTCTCGAGGTCTAGCTGATGATTGCCCTGAAGCGCTATAGCCCTCAACTTGCTTTAAAACCTACGTGACATTCTGTCAGAAGGTCTTCTGGAGCTGAGTAGTCTCGAACTCCTCTTGAAAACTACAATGTCATCACCCTTGTCCCTTCGGCCACTATAGAACTTGAATTTGAGTAACTTGTAAGCAGACTTTGTTGACTCAACGCCCGAGAGCGACATTTTTTCTACATTTATGGTAAGGTAGTAATTTATTTCATTGCTTGACAGGTGGAATTATACTTACGTACTGCTACAATTAATATACCTACTGTGTAGCTTAACTGCCTCATCAAAGCTTCTTATGAAATCAAAAGTGTTCTTGGAACGTAATCATAAAAGTACTTGTAACAATGTAACATGTGACTGAAAAACCAAGATATTCTTGCAGTGGAAACATTATGAAACAATCTACTCTGGCAATTTAAAAAAGATGTCAAACAACCTTCGAACCTATCTTATCCTGTCCCATCCAACCCACTAACCTGCTCATATAAAGTCGTATGATACACTTGTTATGTTTCTGAAAAAAAGATGTCAGAGCGCTTAGTGCGATGACCCAGCCTTGTTCTAATGTTTCCCCTACATTTGTAACTTCTGGCCCAGTTATCTCCCGATAGTTTCCTCTCTTGATACCTGTAATACTCAAATAAATATGCATAATCATCGGAATTCTCACACAAAGACCCGGGTGGTTTGAATGAATAATCCCACGCCATGCGGCTTTCTAGTAACATCATACAGCTGGCGTTGCCAGTTTTCAGGCGGTGCCGTCAGCTGGTGGCCTTCCTATAGAAATGCATTAACACAATTTAGAAATATTCTCAGAATTATTCGGAAGTTGCGCGTGTTTTTTTATTTCACTGTATGAAGAATATTGAACAGTATAAAAAATATAAAATAGGTGTAGAGCTATGAAATAATTGCCAGACTTTCCATCTGTAGCACATAATGAGAGTGCAAATTTTAACTTGGCATCAATTTTCACTATCATGTGAAGTATAGGTTATTTTATGTTTGACTGAAAAATATCGGTAAGTGCATTTCAATCAATACTTTTTAGACACAAAACTGCTCCACTATGTATCAAGTTGAACCGTAAAATTTCCATGTCCTCACTTCTGCCACTAGGACAAACTAAACGCGAAAACGAGCACTGTGTGAGAAATTTAGCCCCCCGCACAATGCTAGAATCTAGTCCTGTAATACGGCGTCAAAAGACGGCGGACCGTTTAATTATTTAGGCCGGAATGCGACGCGTAACGGGAGCGCGAAAGGCCCCCTTTTCTGAGGGTGTCGAGACGCCCGCAAGCATGGTGCTGCTCTCAGCCGTCGGATGGGCTTTACGACCTCTGGCCAAATTCGAGGAAATGAAATTCTTCGCTTCAAAATAGCGAGTGTGACTGCACTGCAGCCCGCCGGATTATGCAGATTACATTACAGGATAATTTCCGACCTCCGTAATTGTTATATTCTTGCTCTAAATGGTGCCATCTTGTGCCAAGAATAATTTTCTTCTCTGCGGTGAATTTGATATACGAAGTACACGTTCGAGTTTCGTCGTTAAATTTTCCTTGAAAGGTCACAGGGGTGATCAAACTGGATATTAGAAGCGCACGAAGTCGCTTTGCCACAATCTCTCGAGTTTGACTATTTTCGGACTGTGTAAATAAGAAACATTTTAGAGCCGCCTTGGACTAGAGCTCACAAATCTTGTCCAGAAGACACAATCTCTCCTGCACGCAACGCAAGCTTTTTTTTGGGTCGTTTTCATTATCTTATTTAGTCTCAGTAGAAACAGCACTCCACAAATGGAACAGAAAACTTTCAGTTGTGCGTGTGAAGAATCGGAATACAACGTAAACCAGTAAACGGTTGCTATTTCATATATCTCACATCCAAGAAGGCTTCACGTTGTAACTTGTTACGGGCTTGATATAAAAATGCTATAAACACAAGCAAGGTCATCATTCACCCTTCAGTACGCATTAAAGTCCAGCGGTATCTTGTTTTCTAGTTGGAATTCCGCAATCTTATCTCTGCAGAGAAATATAGCGCCTGTAAACAAAGAACTAATTAGAATTCTCCAGAGCAAAATTATTAAGAGCGCAAAAATGCGCTACTCTGAACTTCTCAAAGAATAATTCGGAGGCACCACGGCATCCAGACGCCCGCAATGAGGGCTCCGGCTAGTATTATGAGAGCAATTTCGTATTCATGGTACATTCTTCACGGAGAAAGCTGGCTTTGTGATTACGCTCACACTCTCTCAGCCGACCCTCAAATAATCATGCGTGTGTCAGGATGTTAAATAGGTTTCTTAATTAAGGTTAAAAGTATTCTATTTGTGTTGCGTAAAAATAATTTGGATATAAATCATCACAAGATGAATTGAAGAAAAATTCCTTATTTTTGCTCTCTGTATACCTAATTGCAATATCTCTGTATTCGAATTTTTAAAGTACACTTACTACAAAAGCAATAGTTATTCTGTCATAAAATTACTCTTAATGATGTGCTTAGATTAAGAATCGAGACAATGCAACTCAAGCAAAGATTGACAGGAAAACATGTTTCGTTGAAAAAATTGAACGCTGCTGAGGTTTTGTTTCCAGCTATTGATGGTCTACAATATACTCACGCCTCACAGAATTATTATTTTAGATATTTATAAGTCTTTTGTGGGAAATGATACCGTCAAATATCTTTTTCCTTTCAGGTCCCAACCCACCAGAAATAGCATTTTTGCACCTACTTTTTGTGTCTGCTAGATAATTCGATATCTAATAACCTTAATTTCTTCAGGAGGTTCTACGAAAAAAATGAACTTGTGCGGCATCTTTCGCAGCAGTCAAGGAATTTACGCCGATGTTCCTAGAGACATCGGTAGCACTTTATGCTACAATATTAAAGTGCTAACACAGCTTACCATAAAGTGCCGACACAGACCACCATAAATCACGTCTCTCCATCCCTGAAAACTCTAGTGGTCTTTTGCGGAGAGCATTTTATGTAATTAAGATAAATGAGCTCCACCTTTTTCTAATTTCGAGAATTTCGTAGTTTTGCCAAGATTTTTCGTCAAAGCCACTCACGTTCATTGCTGCTCGCCAGAAAAGTTCCCAATTCGTAAGGGAAACAAGAAATCTAAATTTTTGAGAATACCAAATTCGAGTAAATTTGTTGTGCTAGCTATGAAGCTACTTTGCTAGAAAGACGAGCATGGCGTGTAGAAAGAGAGCATCCCATGTAGTATACGTTTGGAGTGATTGTATCACGTCGCAACCATGTGAAGTCGATAGTTTCAATCAATACAAGCAGGACCATCGTTTGGTTATTGCTCTCCCTGCCCCAGTGCTGCCGTGTCGCTGCTGTCAGCTACGCTTGACGCTACGAGTATTTCCAAATTGTGTAGCGACTGAAAGTTTTGAAAAACATGCCTATAAAATTTAAAAAAACTGCACAGCGCGGTTGTGACCTGATTATGGAATTTCTAAAATTTGAAATGTTTTTTAAAAAAATGGTCGTAAAATGTTCAGCATCTGAAGTAAATAGGTTATGACTTCTCCATTATCGAACACGATTACACTATTAAAATAATTCTGTCAATAACTACCACTCGATATTTCTGGATTTACTGTGCTGCTTCTCTGAATGAAATGTGTATAATGGAATGAAAAACAAGAATTTTCATATCCCTTCATCAGAAATCTCCACAGATAAAAATTCAAGAGTACTCGAGAATGAAGATTGAAGTCAAGAAAATGTGCTGCAAAACATGTCAATAATAAATGAGGAAACTGTCATGCTACGCAGGACACCCACGCGCCATCAGCCGGAGCTCTGTCCTGTTGAGAACTTAATATTGTACTCGTAAAAATGTCAGCTCAACAGAGTGAAGCGACGGCTCCACAGATCTCATGTTTTGTTTAAACTACCTTTTTAGGAATGTATATTTTTTTGTGAAATATTTGTATTATGTTTCAAATATTTATTTTCTAATTCGTCTCCCTGTACTTAGAGCACACTCATTAGCAATCATGCTCCAATTACGGAGGCGATTGATCATACTTAAATAACCACGTTAGGATTCTCATCGTAATGGAAGTTATTTCATTTTATTACTCTTCACTCAAATAAAAATGGGAAGTATGAATAACTTTTTATCGCCCAAAGAAAAAAACATGATTTCCGGGGCTCTCATTAATAGACAATGGCAAAACAGAAAATGTGATAAATAGGTTTAAAACCAATTATGGTTATCTACAATAGCACGACCAGTGTCAGCGTCTAACTCAGCTTGGTTACATTCCATTTCAATTCTCATTCCTATTTAACACTTTGACTACGATTCACCACGCAGGTAAAATTACATGACGACGAATAACTCTGCTATAAATTTAAAATTGAAGGATTTAGGTTTCACAAATTTGGTTACCCTATTCATTTTTTTTCTAATGAGAACCAGCTTATTCGATTGATGAACACAAATTTGACGAAAACTCGAAAATTTGTATTTGTATATGATAGTGTTTTGGATACATTAGGTTAGGTTAGACGATCGCGTGTACCATATATGACCCACTCCGGAGTCAAAATGTTAAATATGTACAGCTCGTCTGAATTACCCCCACGGGCAAAAACATGAATTTTGATCAATTCAAACAAGAAGTTATCGTTGCTGTTGCGCCTCCTTAAGCTCCACTCACTCAAGTTTCATTGATCAATTAATTTCGAACTCGATGTGGCGGGGAACGAGGAGGTAGAAATAGCACTGGAGTTTTGGAGTCTTCCTCGCGTCCGTAACTTGAGCCCAAGTTGGGAGAGCGGAGCCAACTTCCTGGCGTTTTTTACGGCCCAAACTCTCTGTGTGATGAGCTAGACGTCAGCATTTGGGCAAACTTGGCACAGTTAGCAGACTGATCGCGAACTTGTGGCAACAGCTTTGACGTGCTGCACCACCTTCCCTGAAGCACGCTTTGCGGTTGGTAAAAGCGGTGCTCTACACAAAAACCTTCCTTTGCTTTTCTCCAGTCTTTTGGAGTTAGTAAGAGGAAGCGCCTTCACGAAGCAGTCTCAAAGCGACGGAACGCGTTGATTAAAATAGGTGGAGGTTAACGGTAGCGACAGTTCACTTTCCGAGCAGTTTGTTTTTAATGAAACTGAGGCAACGCCTTGGGAGTTCACGAAATGTCTTGTTTTTTCCATTTATAATGCACGTTAAACTCAACATGATTAAAAATTGCAGGGACGGCAACGTAGTGGGAAAAGGTACTATACATTTAATTAGCAATGAATGACTTTTTCGAGTAAAAACTAGATATGAGTTACAAACTCACATTTCAAAGCAAAGAAATGAAAATTTCAATAGTTTCCAACTCAACGAATGCACCTGTTACTCTGACTTGATGAAGATTAAAACGAACATAGTGTCCCAGAGTTTTGTGTTAAATATTATTTGTACGATGCACTGATGTCGTATCTAGATTACATGGACAGCAATCCCCAGGACCTCATTCAGGGCACATAACACGGACAGTTCGGCTCAAGTTCCTTGTCTATGAACTAATAAATGAGAATATATAAATTAATGCCGATGCTGCTCATATTTTTTACGAGTCATCATACCAGAACAGAGATAAATACGTCAGTAATAATGCCATTTGTATGTATGTTGTGATATGATGCCTTGATAACGAAATCGTTTTTCGGTAGATAAAGAATACTGATTGATAAGAATTTGACTGAATTTTTCTGCTGACCTTATGCTTTAAACTATGTACGCACACATCACTTGCTTAACAGGGTCAAACATTGTACAATATCAAATCAAATTCAAATGAAAATACTAATCTCGGAGGAAGATTACAACTCGTAAACGCCTCCAGTGATTGATTGCAATGTCTGTTGCTTAAAAGTTCGTCGCCCAAATCAGCAGCGTCGCTGATCCTTGGGACGTTTCCATGCTAGCATGACTGCTTTTTATCAGTATTGTTTACTCACTACAGGTCTCAGTTACAAGTTCTTCACTTTGATAATGTGAATAGTAACCTAGTCCTATTATTGAAGACCATGAAGGTTTACTTCCATCGTAGCGATGCACAAAACCTGGTCCTGTTATTGAAAACCACAATGTTTACGTCTACAGCAACCATACACAAAATCAGGTCCTGTTGTTGAAAACCACAATGTTTACGTCTACAGCAACCATGCACAAACCTGGTCCTGTTATTGAAAACCACAATGTTTACGTCTACAGCAACCACACACAAAAACCTAAACAGCAACGAAGAACCTACATCATTCACAGACGTGCCTGACCCAATGCAGACGTGCATGCTACTGCTGAAATGCTCCCATGATCCGAAGCTTAACTGTACGAACAGTTCCTCCATCGCTTCCTAACGTGATGGTCATGACCTGCAGGATACTTTAACGGTCTTCAAACGCCTGAAGTTTGCAATCTTCGATAGGGTTCTGTATTGTTTAGCGTAAATAATTTCTAGAAGAAAAGAAGCCCATTAATACGTTTATTTTATTTATGCTTGCATGCACATTTATACGAGTGATATCTGTATGAGCACCAGGAACGTCTACAATAGTGAATCACTCGAGTGAAGAGTAGTCTTCATGAGGCCTTGACTTATGAATCCAGCAAAGAACACCATAAATTTGGGGTGAGGTCAAGTGATAAATCTTAGAGCTTAACCTAAATCACAAGTGTGGCCTCGCTCTAGTATGAAGCCCAGGTATGACCACCCCTGAGAAATAATTAGGCTCTTGAACGACATAACAACGAACAAGTTAGGACACTTGAAGATTATGTCTACCCGAGTTAGGGAGCTGCAGAGCACTGTTATATTTTAATGCAGTAAAATTCACCGAAAAATGTTCAAGTTCCCTTACTAAAAATACTTAGAAAATGTGCCGAGAAATTTTTGATGTTCAAATGGATTAATCTATCTGAAAACTTCTACTGGATCTTCACAAATAAGGACTTCACTTTTTTTAAATCACACGAACCAGTCGAATGATCCCGTTCTTGCAATTTTCATCACCTAGCAACAACCTTTGATGAACTGACGTCACCTGGAGCCTCTCGCTTTCCTGGCGAGCGACTCGTGAAGAGTTTGGAAGCAGCCGCTGCTGTGGGCCGTCCGTGAAGCGACGCGGAAAAATATTCAGCAACGCGTGTGTGTGAGTGACATCTTGCTTCAAGATCCGCAAAACTTTTCCTGAAATGCGGATTTTGTGCTGGTTTGTTTCTCAGGAGGACGGCGTGAGTCGATCACAAATCCACGTGTTATTTATGAATTGTAAATCAAGAAAAATTTTGATTGTTTGATCGGGGTTTTTGACCGACGTGGAGGGGTCCAATACGAATCGGTGCAACAAGATCAGTTAAGGAAAAAAGATTTTTATGAAAAGTTTTCAAGCGTTGCAGGGAGGGCAAAAGCCAGAAGATTCATAGAAAAATGTTTTTTATCACAGCCTTGTCTTTGTACTCTGTTTGTATGCTTCCTTTAGGCCTCCAGGGAAACTCCCTTCAATATCAATCTCCTTACTCTCCAGATTTAGCCCTTGGAAGTATTTTCCTTTCCCCTTTTAAAAATCTCTGTAAACAGACACCGCTCCCAAAGTGTAAATGGAATTAAAACAGAATTCTCCATGAAACCTTTGAGCCTTCACAGAAAACGAGTCCCAAAGAGTATTTCAACCTGAGCAAAATCGAGATGAACGTTGCATTGCAAGCAAGAGGAGAACTTAATAGGATTCTGGTGAAAGAGTTTGGGTCACAAAATAGTCTAGTCTTTATTTGAGTAGGACTCGTGAAAGGAATTCTCCTAAGCCTCGTGTAGAAAATAGCTCGGTTTGCCCAGTACAGAAAACATTTTTCCGCAGATATAGAGCCTGGGTATACACTCCCCTTTCGATATATATATACATTTGTACGAACTGGAGTTTTAATCTTAATTATATTCAAACGATAAAAGCACTAATTTGAGTCTCAGACCAAGAACAGCGCACTGTAGCGTATTTTTATTTCATTTAAAAATGCCCATGATCATATGAGGCGCGGTAGTAGCATTGCATCTACAAGTTTCTCGAATCATGAAATTTCACGATTTTTCCAAATTTCCTTTTAAGTACAATAAGTAGTGGAATCAGGCGGCATTGATTTCGAAAAGTGGACCTAATCCCGTCATGCGCGCTGTTGTTCAATATAATCCCGTCATGCGTGCTGCTGTTCAATATAATCCCGTCATGCGTGATGCTGTTCAATATAATCCCTTCAAGCGTGCTGCTGTTCAATATAAATCCGCTCAGCAGCATATCAACTCCGCAAAAACACTACAGGCCCCAGCCATGTCTGAACTATATTTAAGGCTTCTTATAGGTGTGGCTTTCAAGTAATTTCTGTTCCCAAGTAATTTCTGTGCCCAAGTAATTTCTGTTCCCAAGTAATTTCTGTTCTCGGGTAATTTCTGTTCTCAAGTAATTTCTGTTCTCATGTAATTTCTGTTCTCAAGTTATTCCTGTTCCCAAATAATTTCGGTTCCCAAGTAATTTCTGTTCTCAAGTAATTTCTGCTCTCACGTAATTTTTGTTCCGGGAGTAAATAAAAGGGGAAATATGTTCAGCAGTTGTCATGATATAATAAGGCATGGGGATTTTCAACAAAATTTCCGCTTAGATTTTAGCACTTATTTCCGGAATAGCTACGTATAGCCCCGCCCACTGTATCCTACTCAAATATCAACTAATGAGCTACCTTGTTTACTAACTACTGCAGCACGGCCATTTTTGATGTAGTCATCATCGTCAGTCGTCTGACAAGAGCGATGAAAAATGAGATTTTGTATCAAAATTTGCAGACAACAGATAAATGCAATTTGCATTCTTCTCAGTCTATATCGAAGATTGTAAATTTTTAGCGGACTTAAACAATAGTAAACTCGTCAAAAAATTGAATGCCCGGCTGTCAGCAAATTAATTTTTGTTCACAAGCTTACGAGGTGCTGGAGCATTGATGCATATAATTTATAATAACTAATTCTACATCAACCTGATGCATATTTACACATGCAAAGTGTCTGTAAACTCATCGGTGCACTACTATATCCATGTACGCGCATGCAATATAAATCTATTTAAATACGTACTCATACGTAGAACAGTTCAAAGTGCAAAGCTTAGAGTAAAATTCAACACTTCAAAATCGTTAGTCGAAGAGAAATTTGTAAATTTGAAAAGAATTCATAATGAAAACCGGGGCCAAAACATCGTCAATAATTACGCTTGCATTTCCAAAGAATCATTCGATCAATATTCACTACATATACGTAAATGATATACCTGACTACCTCCGTGCCCACAGGAAACGTAACGCGATGTTACAGGTACAAGGAAGTAAGCATTTGAACCGTTTAATGCTTTGTTGTGCTTTCAAATTAAAGAGAAACTGGACGAACCGTACAGGATCTCACTGCTCGTTTATTTTCACATTATTAGTCGTAATGTATAATACGATATCAAATGCAGCTCGTATAGTTTTAGAACTTCAAGACTACACAATAAATGTGATGGCTCTACGATACCCTGCCCTAATATGTAATTGCATCGTTTCTACGGACAAATAATAAGTGTGATTTGCGGGGAAAATTTTACTATCAGGCTAAGAGATGGTAGCAACGTTGAACAAATTGGTTTCAAGACAATCGAGACGAGACGTCGTTGTGAGTTCCTTCATTTTTCGTGGTTTCCCGAGGCTTCTTTTTAAGTCACATTTACGAAGAAAAAATTCGGTACCACCTTAATAAATTCCTGTTTTTAATGGGAAACTTTTGGGAGACTCAAGTTTGACATTGTATAAGCCATTCTATAAAATTATTATTTTATAAGAGTAAAACCTCTTAAAAATATTTTTCGTCGACTTTTTGCACCGTTACTTCGAAAATGATATATTTTTGCAAGAAAATAGCACTCCTGGCGATATCCAGTGATATGTAATTCATTTAGTCAGTCGTATGCACCAAAAATCTAAAATTACAAGATTCCGCTATCCTCGTCAGTACGACACAGCATCCAAGTCTCCGAATGATTTTTTCACTGCCTTGCATAAACTGGCAAATGAATTATACATTCCTGGTAAAAACTGCAAATGCATGTTTGCTGCTTCGTGTCTTTTTTCTTTTATCCTAAGTTTTGGATGACTGCCATGGCTTCATCTCGCTAGAAAGGATACAATGATATTTTTAACTGCCTAAATACTCGCACATAACCATATATGAGAACTGATGATGGCGACCGCTGGACGTTGTAGCGACAATATGCCAGTCTAAATTTCTATGCCTGGACACCACAATAGTGTTGGCAACAAATTTACAATAAATTAACAACCAATATCGACCCTAAATTTTTCAAGAAATGTGCTTTAGTTATTTCTCTCTCAGTCTTGCCTTAATAGGTAATTTTTCCCCGAAAATACATTTCTTCACAGCGAACATTCTATTGGCGTTTAGGCCAACCATGTGCCATTTGTTTACACTGACACAACAGAAAGAATAAAGTTTTTGTCTATTGTAAGGGTCTGGAGCCATCAAGTAACAAACTAGCACTATGGTGCAATTTGTGAAAACACATTGAGTAATTTAATACGTATTAGCAGCCTGCATTTTGGAAGACCTTAGCCATAGAACGAGGAATGCTAACTTCCAATATTAAAAACGTAAATACCTACATTACAATTTAATTTAATTTGACTTTAAGATTTCTCGTCATGCCGTTGTCTACGCTCATAAGCAATTTCTTG
The DNA here is from genome assembly GCA_014899125.1 of Orchestia grillus. Taxonomy (NCBI): domain Eukaryota; kingdom Metazoa; phylum Arthropoda; class Malacostraca; order Amphipoda; family Talitridae; genus Orchestia; species Orchestia grillus. The sequence continues at coordinate 15,362 of VOMN01064443.1, forward strand.
TTTATACGAGGGTCTGGTGAGCTCCGGTCTATAATTAAGTACTCCTGCTGAGCAACGCAGCAAGGTCATGGCACGGAGATAGGGGCTGGACGACGCAGTCGCTCAATACAACCCATCAATCAAATCTGAAATGGCGGCAGTGACCTGCAGTTTAGCTAGGCTCATTCATAGGCTCAGCTCAGCGGAGCCACGATGAACGGTCACGTAAGAATTTTTTATTCCCAAGAAGTTGAAAAGTCCTACGCAGTTAAAGTCTTTGGAAACATCCTGCTACTATAGCCAACTCAAATAGTCCTGTAAAAAATAATATTTTCATTCCGCCTTGCCTCGAATATTGTACATTGTGTTGAATGGCATACCACGCGTTCAAATTTTTGTGTGGGTTGAAGTAAATGATTACCATTTATTAATGTGTACAAAAGTTGATGTTATGGATAAGTCTTGTACACTAAATTCGTGCGTAAGTTTTGTGTTCCCATTTCTGTCGCGTTTTTAGGAAAGTAAGTAAATCCACACAGCTCGGGTGAAGCAATAAATGTAAATTGTAAGTAAATGCACACAGCGGTAGTGAAGCAACAAATGTTAATTTCAGGGAATTTTTTCTGTTTTGCCTATTCCGGTCGAACAATCACGACATTATTTGGATGCACTAAAAGAAAAACTCGAACCAAATTTATGAATGCCTTCTTTTGTTCACTTGTTGTCCACATCGTTCTTATGTGAAGAAAATAAAAGGAAAATTTATTCAAAAATACAGAATGGGCATATATATAATCCAAATTTGGAGTTAAGGGGTGAACATTATTTTTTAATGAGATATTTGAATCGAATAATTCCCATTTTATTTCGCATTATGCACTTACTCTCTTAAATCAGTATCCGAGCCAAATGATACCGAAGCGCGCTTGTATTCTTGTTAACGATATTCGTGGGAAGACATACTGTACTTACGGCAGACTCACAAAGTTCTACTTGGCAAACTTATCTAAGCGCCGCACACACCTACTCATATATGCGTATCCCAAGGCAACATTAAACCAGAACAGCATTGCGTGAGTACCCTAACTCAGTCACTCAAATATTATGCAGTGTGCTACTCGGTTGGCTTCTCCATAAGACGATTTAGGGAGACTCGAGAATCCCGGGCTGAACTTGGTTGGCTGGGTCGCACAGGACGGCGGNGGTGGGGGGGGGGGTGTCAACCACTTGAGTAAAATGTCAACTCAGCGCTAGAAAATTTAAATTCAGGAGTCTGATAATTATTTTACACCGTGTGCACAATTGTCAATTAGGAAATTTATTTTGGTGTCTGTCGAACAGAAATTGCATATACAGGGTGGAAATTATAAGGAGACCTCCTACAATTCACAAATGAGTTTGAAATTTTAACGTAACTTTGTGCTTGACGACATCATGATTCCCTTCCATTACTCAGCGATCTCGTCCCACGATTATGCGAGTAGGGACGTGTCTTAGTCTTCCTTGTGCAGGCATTTTGGTCATTCACTTGTGATGTGACTGACCTTTACTCACTTTAATGAAACTTTATTACTCCGCGATTGCGGCGCTTTATATCATTGAGGATTTGAGGGAATTTCCCACCAGCATGTATTATGCTACGCTTGTGGCTCATGAGTTACGGCAGCTGCCCGCCATGTCTGCGCAGATCGGAAGTGCGCCTGTCGTTGGTGGGTGCCCTCGTATACTCCAGGCAGCTTTGAGGTCCCGACTGCGCTATCGGCACCTCACCTGAACGATAACCTCATGCTACTCACTTCAAGCTGCAATACCTCACTTGAACTGCGTTTGATTGAATGGAGGCTTGTGTTTTCCTCTAACACGCTGAAATTTTAGCAGTTAACTCACCGCCTCACAATCAATTTACTTGGCCTGCTTGACCCCATATCTTACCCTAACTTTGAAATTCCTCTCGTGAATTTACAGGGAGTGTCGGTCTAGTAATAATCAGGTTCATTGTTGGGTAAGGCACTGATTGACAAGAACACTTTGGCAATTTATTGCCTATTTTTCAAGTTAATAACCTGGAATGCCAGAACCGTCTACTACGTTCTCGTTAATTTCCTTGCTGTGAAGACGTTCCACTCGATGACTTGCACACAGTGTCGAGTAGATATTTCTCTGTACTCAGCCATTGGAATGTTCGTGAAATGGGCTGCAATACTTTAGAGGACACTACGTACCCCTCGGAATTCATCGCTTCTCATAATAGGAATATTTACCTCATCTGCTTTCTCTACAATCCCCAAGAACGAATTGATGACCTTAACGTCAAACTTCGATGTTGCTCTTACGCGCCTCTCAGAGCCTACTGAGGTCTTAGGCTGCAAGTATGGGCACGTCAGTCCGAGAGGCAAGCTGACGCTTTCATTTGAGAATCTACGTAATGCCCCGCATCTCTTTTTTTCCGAGCTCGGGGTTATTGACTCCACCACCCAGCTTTACCATCGTTCTTCATTAATGACCCGTGCAGTTGGTCGACTCTAAATCTTTCGAGATGTTGAGAAGTTCCATGCCAATGCGACCGCTCAAGCCTCGCTGCAGAGCTTTGCCTGCCTACAACACCTCGCCGGGGGGTGCGTCCTAATTTGGTGCTTTCCTTTTTTCATGTTAGAGGCTAATACGATTGTGAGGCAGCGCTGGCTTAGACCGTCGAAATTAATTTCAGCAGCTATTTTGTCTGATGTGACCGCCGTTACTGTCGGCTTACCTGCAATGAATTATTTTTCGATTCTCGGACTACAGATATTTATTCATTAATCCTTAACTGAATTTTTACATCTGAAACTAGTAACTTTATAGTTACTAGTTTTACGAAATAACTAAACATAGAAAAAAAAGTAACTTTGCAATTACTAGTTTCATGGAGTTACGAAGTTACAAAGACCTTTTGATCAAACTTAATTGTTGTTAGTTCGAATATTCATGCTTGAAGACGTTCAACTCAATGTTTTTACTTCAATGTTCAGTTAAATACTCAAACGCATTTGTGTACGCTGGTCCCGTTGGAATTTTCTAAAAAAATTCAGGGTTTCTTTCTTAGCTTAGGGTCTTTCCTGGCTTTTAGCAGAATATTAACCCAGAATTGAGTTGAGAAAAGTAAACCTCACTAATTCCGAGAGACTCAAAATGTGTAGCGCCTTGATTAAGTGAACGACCATGTCACAAATTGGTGCAGTGTTAATGAAATATACCTTTCAAAACTGTACTCTGCTGGGCTCACGAAAATGAATTTTCTCCTGAACGAATGTTCAAGTAAGAAAACTATTTTTGTTAAACTAAATCGTGTTGAATATCTAATCTACCCTCCTGTATCGCAGAAGACGACTCTTCTCTTACAAAATTATTTTCATGCGAAAAATAAGTAAAAAAATGCATCAACATAAATCCACCTCGGAAACCTATACGAACCCACGACGATCTCATGCAAAGGTAGGTGTTGACCAGCTCAAATACCTATAGCAAAGTTAAAATATCACGTATATTTTTAAAGGAGCACAAAACTATTTTGACCAAATTTTCGAGCTTCTGAATGCATAGACTGTGGCAACGCTATTTATTTTAGAACTCCCGTGTCCATCGTATCGCTGCATCAAATTTGGCAGTGAGTTAAAACAAACACAAAGAAGGAGGTTTCAAAATTTCATTTGAATGCATTTTTAAGCAAAATACAATTGAAAGCCTCAAGACCAAAACAGAGAATTTAGAGCAGCCAGCATAATGGTTCAGCACAACTATGAACTTTGTACGGTATCGATAATTTTTACATTAGTAACGAGGGAAGAGAGTTAAAATAAATAATCACTAATATGTTTCATAAATGTCCATTTTGTCCATTTTTCGATGGGATATTTTATAAATTCAGAAAAACTGAATAGAGTACATTTGGCTGGTAGAAGATTGAATCGGGAGCCCGACATCGTTTGGGCCCCGCTCTGTGAGAATTGCAGTATATTTTAACAACCTAAACATCATAACCGTAATTCATGTTCTATTTTAATAGCCTGTTATTGAAATGTTTCTGAGAGGTTAATTATTCCTGTCTGCACATTGAGTTGCATGATAAAGAAACGATAACAGTTTGAGCTGACTTAACTCAGGAAATATATCTTGGACATGGTTGTCGTTCGCTTCGAGATATGAATTTGGCCACTCCGTAACATGAAAACAATTTCAAAAAAACTTCTTCCTAGAGGAACTCAAAGCCATAAATGAACCATCAGTGATCTTCCTTGCAAAAATTTGATGGTATGATCACCCTACAAAATATAATTGTTGAAGAAAGCTCATGTGAAAGGAAGATTAGGATTTGTCGAACTAATTTTCAGAATGGGATTAATTTTTCAGGCAAGTTTTACGGTCTGACGCATCAAAGATGCAACTTTCCAGATATTTTGATGCAACCCGTGTTTATGGGCAGCCCGGAACAGAACTGCAAGTAATCGATGGAACAACATGTTTACCTTCACGCATAGCAAAGGAAACCTATTGGTTTTTTATTATTTTTTATAGAGGGCAGAAAATCATTGGAAGTGATTGAAGAAACAATGGATAGTGCTAAGTATGGTGAGATATCAAGAGATACGTACAACTTGCACTGATCAATGCAAAAATTCATCGTAGAAATGAAGGGATGCTCGGACAAAACATCAGTCCCGGATACATATACCGCCGAGGCCTCTTCTGATTAGATCAAAAATAATAATATTGATGCACTGCCACAGCCTCATCAATTAAAGAATTTGTATAAGATCGAAAGTTTTCGAGAGCTGCTAAAGATGTAGGGCCACAACTGGAGAATAACAACTCTGCATGATTCAAAGACCATTTCGAAATAGAGTGCGAACGTTCACGTAAAATTGTGCGAGAATTTATCTTTGCTTTCTAGAATACTTTTAAGAATTGCTGTGGTGGATGCAGGGGGCTCGACTGAATACCAAATTCATCTATAATTTATTCTATAGTTTCTGACTACTGTTTTCTACCCCTATTTTCATGATTCGTATGAAAATTACACATATAGAGGAAGAATGACAGTTTTTGTCATGAAGTTGTGTATTGTGGAGTGTGTGGCCCTGGCTTGAAGGCCCAAACATCGTCAAGGTATTCAAGGTGTGTTTTCACTTGATCCATTTTAAACGAGCTTTTCAATCGAATTTTGTCCGGAAATGTAGTCCATTAAAACTTTGCAACAGTCAAAACACCGGTGTCACCCCCATCGCACCCATACTCACGTACCATACTCACATCACGATTTATGGGCTGTCCCCCATTACAGGAGACACTTGAGAGATGATTTATGGCTTCTCTATAGATGAACACGCGTCACAAAGAGCAAGTTGGGGTGCCGTGAGCGTGCAGCAAAGCGGACCCGAATTGGGTTCGAGCGAATAGCACTTCATTAAGCCATTAGCGGGGCAGTAAAGCCCGGCCATGGGCACACTTACCCCTTAAATTGCTCTCCAACTAACCCTTTATGACTTCCTTGAGGGCGCTCCCTAAATCGAAGTTCTGATGCTGGCAACGCCTCTGGGTAATAAGGCAAATTTAGCAGCTTGTCCTCACTGACAACGCCATGACTTAAAAGCGTTGCATGACTTAAAAGCGTTGTGATCAATTTAAGTTTTTAAGGCCAAATAAGTACTTAGATGTGTTTTTTTCTCTCAGTAAAGCACGATAGGAATCTCATGAATTTTAATGACTCATTTGCTTCACTTAATTTATACTTGCCACTTCGTCTAGGCTAAAAATTTGTTCGTATTTGAATATAGTTGTGCCAAGTGGTAATTCACGGCTCGCGTGAACTAGAAATTGAATAAAATTGCTGAAATGCTGTGCCAAAATATGCTCTCATTTCCGTGTGGACCCTTAATTTTGCAGACTAAAATAGTTCTTCCAATGCCTTCTGAAATAAAATGTCTCATTCACTACTGTTCAAAAATTTTGTTAAATCACTTAGGTTCAATAATCGACATAGATAAAGTTTGAATAGCTAAAACTGCAGTCATCTAAGGATACAGTAGGATCCCAGTCAGCATTTCTGTGAGCTGCATCATGGAACTAAAGAAGGTGCACATACATAGATGCTCGCGCCGCCCCAATCAAAGTCATATCCTCCTCGCCACTGATATCTCAACATCAGCGCGTCAGCACTGATTAGGCAACTTAGTTTCAATATCACTGCCTTGACGTCGACATCCCAATGAATTTACGAATGCATTGGATTTTTATTTGCTCACGAACACAAAGTGTTCCCGAGAGAACCTGCCGTTCAGGTGCAGCTAACAAATGGTAGAAGCCCCGGAGAATGAAATCTTCCGGCCGTCCTTGTCCGGACGAAAACGAGCAGAAAACGATTCTTCCATCTTGGATGGACTTGAGACCGCCTTCTAGTTTGGTGAGCAGAGACGAAATTCTCGGGAACATTACCATAAGTTTTCATCAGAACTTGAGGGAAGAGGCATAACACCTGTTAGAAAGCATCTTAGCTTGAAATTGTACCACGACAGCTTAGAAACTAGCATTATGAAGTGATTCATATTTTTAAAACCATCTGCGTTCAGTTTGCATGCACTGATGCTCTTCCCCACACTAAGAGAGGCAATCTTAGACTCTACAGAACGAAGGTTCTCTCAGTTTTTAGATTTTAAGCCCAGCTTTAGAGCTCCATTCAATTTACACCATTAAAGCTCTACACACTTGAGCAAACTACCGATGTTGACCAGATATCATTGCAGGGTAGGACTTTGTAGGAGCGGGAGTCAAAGTCTTTTAGTAAATTCGAACAATCGAATCGAGAACGTCGTTTATTTAATTTTCACAATAATTAATTCTGTTGTTCTAATGCGTAGTATTTCCCAACTTACGTAGGAAAACAAACTGCAATAAAGTGTAGTCTTTTACAATTATGTGAAGACATCATAAGGAAATGGTAGACTAATTACACTGAGTAAACTGACACGTTGTAGAAATGGAACTGCGAACAATCTTTCAGCTCGTCATGCATGAGAAATGTCCCGAATAATTACACTTCGGTCTACAAATCTGCCACCTGTGAAAGGACAATAGTTCCCTTAGCTCCAACGATGGCTGTTCGAATAAATTATTATGCTAATTTATCATGAACGCCATGACCAAACTTTCCGTGAACAGTTTTCTGTTCCTTCATTTTCAGCATTTCATTTTTGATTTCTTTACATATTCAGATTTAATTACTGGAGATACTAATGCCCACACTCGTTGCAAGAAAGTAAATTGTAAATCGAACTTAATGAGGAAAAATATCGCTAATTTTCTGAGGATGTGAAGTAAAACTACACCGTCTCTTCCTTTGCTGAAAGTTTTTATGAAACTTTTTTGAAAGCGCTTCCTTTGATGAAGAGAGGCGCGCACATTTAATCCATTTTTATAATATTTTTTCTCGCACCCTCAGGCATAAAATTGAAGTCTTGAAAAAATAGTTTCTAAATAACTAAAGAGTACACCTAATTAGACACGGCTGAGTGGCACTGCATGCCCTCATAACTTTCTTTGACACACTGTTACATATACTACCTCTACCTCCGTTTTTATCGAAGAAAACTATGTTCATGTAAAATTTTCTTCCATTGAATAATTTTACGCAAAGTTTAGTAGCGAATTATATTCTTTGATGAAATATTCCTTTCTCATGACCTTATTCATGAATTAATATTTTGCTCAAAGTGTGGGCTCTGAGAAAATTTGCGAACGCGGTGTGGAGTTTCAAGAGCACTTGGACGCCCTTCTAGCGCCTCTCAGGAAGCAACTTGACCTTTGCCTTTCCTAAGGTAACTCGAGACAAAGCAGCCAGGCTTTCCTCTTATTAATTAACACACGTGCGTGACTCTACGTGTACGGTGCAGACGCGTCCATCAAAACGTTGCTGTAAGACTAAAAGCGCTTCGTACACCATGCATCGTCCGTCGGAATTGTTCACCGTCAAATTCAAGCTGAGTTCTTGCAGAGCCAAGCGCAAGGCATCTTACATCGAAAGACGGTATTGTAAGATCATTTAGCATTCAGTGGGAATCCTGTCAATATTGTAGCAGCGCTACAGTATTTATGATGAGTATTGCAATTCGGGCAGGAAAATGGAAAAACATTCGATTCATGAACACGAAGCAGCGGAATGCCCGAGCAAGGCTGAGGAAGCGCTTCTGAGAGCAGCGCACGTTCAGTAATGGCATCTTCCGGAGCGTCCATCAGGAGCCGATAATGTCCCGCACACCCCGGCAAAGGCGGGAGATGAAGCAGGTGTCGTGGTGGTGCAGATCACAGCTCCAGCCCTCCAATAATGACGACCTGATGTCATGCAGACAGCTCTCGAGCCGGGCCACTGCTCTCGGGGCTGTCCATTTCAAGGGTGAAGACTTCTTGCGCACCCACAGTAATGAAATTTTAAGGAATATAGCGTGAGGAATAGATAAAATAAGTATCGGTGGGAATTAGTTATGGTGATTTGCATGTTTTCGATTTTGTTTACTACCCTTGAACCGAAATTCTTTCACGCACCAAGTGAAAGAAATGTGAGCGTTACATCAGTGCTATTTTCCCAGGGCAAAAAAGTGGGGTGCAGGCAGGAAAATGCTGCCATAGGCACCACACTGAGTCGTACACAGCAGTTGCTTTGATGCGCTGCAGCAAGCAACGTAAGAGCGAAATGTAGCCAAACTGAACCGTTCAAAGCGACTTATTACCGTCGCTCTATACTCACAGGATCAAAGAGCGAGCGGCCAGGCGCTTACACGGAGGCTTATCGCTAGCGTTTAGGTATTTCGCATAAAATCCTCGAGCGTTCAGACAGATATATGAGTTAATTCTGAAAGAGAGGTGATTATTATTCATCTGAGGATACCAGTTTTATGCTGGAATTCTGCATTCTGGAACACGGAATAGAAGTTCCCATTTTTTCTGTATAATGATGGAAAGTAAATGAAGTATGACATTATCGTACTCATTGTGCAATGATGTGTGAAAATAATGACAAGAAGTATAGTTGCTTTAAGTGCATGAATTTGGGGGAAATTCCTCATACTGTAACCCACTGTTTAAACGGAAGAATGTCAGCGCCCTTTCTCACATATTACTTAATTCATTTCAAGATTAAGTAGTGTCTGAAGAATATCAGTATTTGATTACTGGCTGCTCATCAGCATTGAGATGTGAAGAATATATTTATGCAGGTGGAGTTAGCTATTTCAACATCAAATCGACAAAAATAGCCGAAATTGTAATTGATGAGTCATCGTTGACGAGTCAGTCGTATTTCACAAATATAAATGATCGAAATTGGGCCTGGTCAAGGCATCACTGACAAGTCAGTCGTCTTTCAAAAATACAAATGATCAAAATTGGGCCTGATCAAGGCATGTCATGCCGTGCAGATCAGGGCTCCAGCACTCATTCCACCTCCCAAGAGCCCAACGTAAGGCACGCTTCACAAAGCAGTCGAGGTACACATCGATGTCAGCCCAGACCTGGTCACAGCGTCATGTTCGAGAGAGTCTGGGGCAGAAATGATTCGAAAACATTGGCACCAGAGTTATTTATTCGCTGGTACACGCTGGTGTATTCTTAAAATGAATTGATTATTTTAGTCCAGCTGCTCCTCACCGTGTCCTTTGAAGTCAACTAAACATAAAAAATCTATGTTCATAATGATACTGTCATGTCGTATTCTATTAAATAAGAGATTTGTGAGGTATATTTCCTACGGGGCAGCGATTACTTTAGGGTTGTGGGAATGAAATGAAACACAATGTTCCCGTGACCAGATTTGCTGCTGAGTAGATCGTCAGTGTGCAGTTTCGTTAGAAAAACGAAGATAGGATTGCCTTTAGTAGTCAAAACTTGACTATTCCCAGTGATATAAAGCCTGGTTTTACCTGATCTCGCCTCTGTTTACAGCTGAGCTGAAGTACGCTATTGAGCACCAGACTCACTTCAGACGCCGCACGCCGCACGATGGTAGAACGCCTTACCAGACGATCATGCTACGCTCTTTAAAAGATACTGCGTCGTGAATATTACGACGTAGCACAATTTAAATTATCCTTGGTCAGCAATCATCAATGTATAGAAGAAAACATTTACATCAATGCCATTGCCACATGTAACAGCAGGGACCCTCGCTGCGAGTTTCTTCACGTGCCAAAGAAGCGTCACAAATTTTCTCTCATCATCGTACCTGCCAGATGATGTTCTAATTTGAGTGTCCTCCACTCAGAATTGAATGAAAAAAATTCAGCATTTCATCTGCAGTTTCATCCATTCTGAGACAAATATCATATTATTCCGGAGACAGATCTATTCGTCTTCCCTATTGGGAAGCAGAGTTTTATTAAAAAAAGATGATCCGGCGAACAGATGAAAAACTATTTCCGGTCAAACTTTCGATTTTGGCAAAAAATGGTCTTCAGGAAAGAGGGTCTCTTTGTTTCAATTCATTCAGTGTTCTTAGCTGAGAAAACTGGATGAATTAATGCAAAGAAATCGAAACGAAATTCCTGGTATCCCTGCTGAGATATTGCCGCAATCAGTGAGGAACATCCAGGGCAGATTGGAAGAACGCGTCCGTAGAGAGGGGTCATAATGTTCAAACATTGATAGTTTGGATTACCGGCTTGTAAATGGTGAGTTATAACGGCTCAGGTACTGTCCATCAAATTTTTTCCTTAGATTTTTCAATTTCTTTTAAGCTCCCGTTTTTCTACGTCACCCTGTCGTATATATTTTCTCACCTTTTTAAATTTTGTGAAGGTTTCAATATGTTAGCTCTTGAAAGGAGAAGACGTGCAATTCAACCTTCAATAATTTGCCCGTGCTGAAATCAGTGAGGCAGTGCATCTCATTTCACTAATTGTATACTGCAGACGGATTTGAAAAAGTAACCTACATGTGAAGTAAAAAAGGCTTTGAAAATGTGACCTAAATGTGAGATAAATGAAAGACTGTGAAAAATAACCTATATGTGATATAAATTAACAATCGATCGATTCACTTGAAATAAAACCCAATAAGAATTGGAATGGATCTTCGTAATAAAAGGAATCACTAATTTTTTTACTATAATTCCCACTGTTCATATTTTTTCGTCCTATCCCAGGATTCATACGTGAACGCGATGTGTCCACGGCTTAATCATCTGATAACGAATGGATTAGAAGCCACGAGGGGAAATTCGACTCGCTACGTAAACAACTTCGCTGTATTCCCTAGTTAGTTCGAATGCCAGCATTCCAGCGCTTTCCACCACAATCCTTAGTACAAATTCGTTTTTTCTTCCTTCATTTTGCCCGGGCAGACCAAAGCGGAGGAGCACGATAGATTATCTAAAATTGGCCCATCGTCAGGGTGATGCACTTATATATAATAGTAAAATTAGTTTATGAAAGTAAATAAAAGTAGTTTGTAATTGTGAAATCGGTTTCAAACCGCGGAGCTCTAAGACACGGAAATCGATTACTTGTGAAGAATTGTAATTTTGAAAGAAAACTTCGTAGGAAAGTGATCACTTTAATTAAATTAAATAACCTCAAATGAGCGTAAACCTAACAGCATCTCCTAGCTATTTCAACAATTTCAAACAATTCATTTTTACATGCGCTACATCTGCGACAAAAATTAAACACGAGGATATCTTAAACTATTTCAATAAATATCTATAAATATAGCTACTTGTGGGCTTGAATACGCTGTATGACTTCTAGAACACCCTATAGAAACCATTTGCGAAAGCATCCACATGCATATATAATCTTGTGTATTTAACTTTAGCGTACTCGAGACTGATCGAGTAAAGACCTTCCTGAAGTGGCGAACGTTATTAAGATTAGGAGCTTCACGATGGAAAGCTGTTCATTCTGTAATCTAAATAGAATTTATTTACGCGCAACTACCCATTAAAATATGAGACTAGCCTTTAACAATTACCGTCAACAGTATCTAGATAAGATTCAAGATTTGCTTTGAACCTTGAAGTGTTTTTCTCACGAATGGCGGTAGGCAATGAGTTATTAAATATTTTATCACGGCTGTTTCTTGTACTTTCTTTTCAAGGCATTTTTTCTCGTTGATTCATGAGACACTTTTAGCCGCATCAAATATGAATGTATTGCTAGTCAGCATACAACCATCTTCGATATATTCCTCCAGCTCTGAGGGTTTAATTCCCCCAGGGCTCGACTATGCCCCCAGTACTCATTTCAATTTCGATGGAATGGGGTGAGTAAAGCTTCCAATGAAATAAATCGTGTATGTTGACGAGCTTCATATTCCTTCGCCTTTTTCAAACGCATACACAACCCTAAAATGTTCAGCCCACTACGCATTTCTATACATGCACTGGGGAAGCCAGTTGTAACAAGATCAAGAGTGAATCTAGCAAATTTTTGGAAAAATAAATTCTTAAACAGCTAACAATTACTACAAAAAATTTATGATTTTGAAACACGGAGTGACAACAATGTTGAAAATGTACGAAAACTCACAATGTTAAGATTCAGTGTTTACAGATGATTCTATGCTATCAAACTCAGTTTGATCACATTCGAAAAACATTCGAAGATTCTTTTTCGATTTTCTGTTCTTGGTAAAAAAATGTAGCTCAGCTACATGTCATTGTAGCGTTCACTTGGGCGTCCGTACGATACGAAACCTTTGACTCTGTTAATCAAATAAATTCAAATAAAAGATGCAAAGTATGCGACACTTATTTTTTTTTTAATGACAAAGAAAAGCATTTATAATTTATATTTTCCTCACTCTGCATTGAATCCACGAGGTCCATCTCGAACTTTCGAAGAGGAGTCCAGTAATCGATTTCCATTTCGCAGACGCTTGTGGCTCAGACTTTAAATTATGCAACTTGTGACCAGTCTCCCGTGAACAGGTCAAAATTACCTCTCGCTAGTAGCACAATGCCCGCTCCTATGTCAATAACCCAATCTTAATGTTGGCTCCTGAACACTCATCAGACGCACGAGTGTTGGCGAACTTTAGTTGAGGCAAGTTAGATCTCCTCCAAGTTCGGGAAGGTTGCATTCACTCACATTATCACTGGCTGCGTAAACGAGTGAGGTGCTTGAGAGAGCACAAATCCAGCAATGAATTTCTCGATTGAAGCAATGAGAATTTCTATTATAGGTTTGCTCCTGCGTGCACTCCGTCATGATGTCCAGCGCAGCCCTCGTTAGCTTTGTGAAACGGATGACTTAACCTTCGGGAGAACGCTTTCCATTCTCGAAGCCCCGCTGCTCTAACGGTACTTGTTTCTCAAAAGCGATAGAAGTTTCGTTTACGTAGGAGTGTTTGTGATGTGAGCAATTCCGTGAAAATACAAGCTTAAAAATGTTTCTGACAAAACTTTACAAACCAACTACCATAGTGAATTCTTCGAGTTTCTTGTTAGTTTAGTCATTTAAAAAATAGTTCAAGAATTTCCTTTGTTTTGGCACGAATTTTGTTGGTACGTGAGAAGCTCAAACTTTTAAGAATAACCTTTGAAGCGTTCGGACTACTGGTCTCTTTGCTCTAGCGTGAAAGTATACAGACGATAAACTTGACTCGACAATTAGAAATCGAGCCTAGCTCTGCGGCGTCGACAGAATGAACGATAAAATTAAAGTGGCTTGGAATGCCAGTGGAAAAATTACTGTTTCGAGCCGCGATATTCAATGTTGGCCAGTGCAACGCATAACGTTTTGAAGCATTCAAATCTGCACCTTATGAACAGAAAATTACGAGACTGCCACTGATTTTTAACGCATCAAAACTTATGATAAATGGCCATTTTAAGC
>VOMN01064450.1:0-14228 GCA_014899125.1 Orchestia grillus
CTGTAATTTTACTAACTGAAAAACCAAAAGGTATATACATGTATGTGACCAAGTTTGGAATACACTATTTTTCTTTTTTCTTTCCTTTCTAGTAATCAATATCATTGTAAACATCTTAGATTTTTGTTTTCATTATTTTAAAAAAAGACTGTGAGTGTAACCTATATAATTTGTATATGATTAATTGCTTAACTGATTCTGAAATGCTACAATAATATTAATAGGCTTGACGATCTATTTGAAAGAAATACGTGCTTGTATCATTACCAAATTCCATCAGCTTTCACTGAATATGAAAAAAATCGTATACAAGCAAAATATTCTCCGAAGGGTATTTATAATTATATTAGAAAAAAGGAAATATTCAAAAATTGAAGCTTTTACACGGTTAATTTAAAATTCCATTTTGAACGGAAGTGATATTGTATAATTTAGATCCGGAGGCAATGTTTGTAAACTAAACTGGCCCACGCGGCAACTGTGTTCGGTTTGTATGCCAGGCAGCCAGAGTTTAGACCTGTGGAAGCAATAAGAAGTGACTTTTGTTAGAATTTTCTTGTGCAACCATAGAAGTTATATCGAATAACAAGGTGAGAATTTAACGTATAATACAGAAATAATTATAAGGCGGGCGAATTTTGAATAGAATATGAGTGCCAATGCTTGGGAGAAAGTTTTCAAGTGGCATATAATAAAAGAATATGCCTTCTGCATATCAAACATTGAGTGTTAGGTATAGAAAACCTATTTATTATTTTATTTAGGACCCAAAATGATGTAGTTAAAAAATATCACACAAGCATTAAAAAAAGAGTATAGATTGGAAAAACAGAAAACTGCATTTATGATAAACATATTTAGACTAGTATGCCACAAAGTTATGCCAAAGACTGCAATATTTTTTGATAAAAGCTTTGAAAGTTAAATGCTTTTTGGAATAAATTAGAATAATAGTTTGAAGCTTTCTCTCTATGTACATGAAATATTATTCATGAAGAGCTAAGAGGAAAAACCATTTAATATGGACTGTAAAGACAATGAAATCTTTTAACAAGGTATGTTATTTTAACACACCTTGCTAATAGACTAATTTAAGCTCTAATAATGAATGAGTGACAATAAATTCCAAAAAATGAGCCTATGACTTCACAAAAGTTTTAATGCTACATACCTGCAGTGCAGCTCATATTAGTACAAGCTGATTATAAATTCTAAAGCTCAAGGTATGACAAATATCTGCCATAGCTTAACATTCTTCCAATAATTTCAAAAATTACATCTGCTTGTGTTTCTACATAGAACAGGTTACTCTATGCATAAAAAAGTGAAAAAAGAAATTACATAGAGATATGAAAATTACATGATGTAAGATAATCATGAAAGATAAATTTCTAAAGGCCTATCTATAGCTGAGATGACAAAGGGTCCTTACTACATTGCCATTGCATAAAACAGACTATCCTAACCATATTGCCTTTTTTATGCTAGATAATATTTACTCTAAGTCTACATTATGTTATTTAGTAGAATTTTTACCATTATCTTTGATTTTTTCTTTTCCAAACCTTTTTTTTATTCAACTTTAACAACATTTCATTTTATGATTCTTGCTTTTCTTTTATTTAACTTTCTACTTGCAGTCTTATGAATAATTTAATATGTAGACAGCCTCTCAAGTCTGCAACTTTTCATGTGATAAGACCTGTGATCTCTGAGCTGAAGCACCTAAATCATATTTCAGATTGAGATCTCACATTTTCTCTCTTCAAGGGCCATAGAGTAGACCATAGCCATAGGCAATACAATTAAGTTAGGCTTTTCTGTCCTATGCTATTATATGGAGACAGGCATTCAGTAGAATCATCAAGTGGATACTGTTAGTTTACTTCAGCTTTTGCTAGACCATCAAGACTTCTATCTTTTGTGCCTATTTTGCTTCTTTTCATTTCCATGATTTCTTTACTGATTATTTTATCTTTTCTTCTTCTTCTTTCTTAATTTGCATTTTCTTCATGAGTGAAAACATTTGCATTTTAATTTTGAATTATCTAAAGTTTCTTGTACTAAGTAGCCCCTTCTTCTTGCTCTCTTTGGATCATATTTTATGTGGATAAGGAGCTTTGAACTAACTTATAATTAAATCCAATCTCACACTTCCTTCCCCTCTGTTGTCTGCTGATCATCACAAATTTTGATGATCATTTTTTATTGCACAAATTTGAGTATAATTTTAAATGAGATCTATAAATTTATTTGTTTTGTTCATACTGTGCTTTTGTTCAGCCAGGCTATGAAGTGAAAAATTGTTTGTAATCAATGTTATAGGTTTTTACTTTTAGAGTTGGAGTCAGTTGGAGCTGATGCTATAGTTGGATGGAGTTATAGATGTTAGAAGAAGTTGGAGTCAGAGTTTTTGGGATGGTCAGAATCAAACATTATGCCTTTTGATTATCCAACAGTGGTAATTAAGGAGTTGGAGTCAGATAATTTGGAGTTCTAGGAGTTGGAGTCGGCCCTTATACCTTCCAACGCTGCAATTGTGATAGAAAATTTGGAAGTGAAGAAAGGGCAAGTTATTTTAAAAATAGATGTAAATGTGAAGTGTATATGTATATGGTTGTATTATTGGGCTACATTTCTGGAAGTAAATATTTCATACAGGGTCACAGAACTGGAAGGTACAAGGTCTGAATCCCATTACAACTCTTAGAATTTTAAAATATCTGACTCCTTACTATTTACTTAACAATATTTATATGCTCTTTTAATATTGGTCTATAGCCTATAATGTAGACCTACATATCCCTTCATTTTAAGCATTCTTAATATTTTCATGCAAGAGCTGTTCAATTTATGAATTTATAAGTTATTTACAATGTATGAGTGCCAATTGATAGCTGATTTGAATTGTAGTTTTCCTATTTTACCTTTGTAATATTTTGATGATTGTTGATTAAAAGTAGGTTAGTTAGGTTTGCCTATCCTATGCTATGGGGACTAGCGCCCCCAGGGGAGTACTGCTAGGGTACCTCAGCTTTAGATAGGCCTTCGGGACTTCTGTCTTTCGTGCCCACTCTGCTTCCTTCCGTTTTCATTCCTTCTTCGCTATTTCTTATTTGTCTTTTCTTGCTCTTCCTTCTTAACTTGCTGTTTCTATGCGCAGGGGATCTTGTGTGGGAACACACCCTGTGCATAGAATCCCCGTTCTCCTAAGTCCATACTAAATGGTCCCTACTCTTTCGGTGCGAAATAGACTGAGTTTCTGAAGCGCTGCTTTCACTACCACTACAACTCTTCTTGTTGAATAAAATGGTTTGAATAAGTGGGCAACTTAAATTAACTAAATTAAGTAGAATCCATAAGCTAATATGAATTGCTAGTAGAGACACCCTGCCAAAAATGGCAGGACAAACGATGTTAATTTCTGAAGTTGCCCTCATGTTTATGGTGACTCTGATGTGAAATACTATTTTCTGTATGGACTGCCTTATCTGACAGTCGCACCATTAGTTTAGGAATATGGATCCAGAAATTTTCTCCTAATTCCTTAAGAGCATTGGAGAAAGATGGGTGGAGAGACCAAGTAAGCAAGCAACACTGAGCTATTATTAAATAGTGGGATAGTATGATAATTTCACATAATTTCCTTACATTACTATAACCAGTTACTGATAGTACGTTCTACATGTTTATTCATCTCGTGAGATATTTGCTATGCTTCATGGAGTAAAGTTGAATAAATATACAGAGGGATAATTAATATTGGTTCTCAGTAGTTGATTGAAGACATCAAAGAGTTAATAATAATTATTAGTCAAGGAAACCCCATGAATGTTTGCTTCTGTATTAAGTTAATATAAACAGACAATGAATGTTAAAAAATAATTTAGTTAGACTTTGAGAGTTGGAGTTGGATAAAAAAAATCAGATGCCGATGTTTGGTTTTTGAATGCTCTTTTAATAAGGTCTGATCATTTTTAGAGTCGAATAAATCTAAATGTTGACTTTTTTACTACAAGTGAGGAAATGGTGCATACTTCAAGTATTCTTTTCTTGCTGAATTCCAGTTTTATTTAAACTGTATGCTAATGGGCCTAGTTGAAAGTCCCATTTTACCTAAACTTAGTTTTGTGTGTAATAGGTTTATTGAACATGTTGTTTACTGAGTTTTAATTTTTTTGAATTGATTTTAGAATTACCTAGAGTCAGAACTTTTCTGCTCAGTTTCCTTGTACTAAGGGCTTACAAATTTACTTAATAGCCTTGAGTAAAAGTGTGCTACAATTAAGTCTCAATCCCATATTACATGGCATCTTCTAAGTGTAATAAGTGAATGTAAACCTAGTGTTTTTTTTCAGTATTGGTGTTGAGGAACTGCTGACGGATCTCTTGTAATGACTGTGACGGAAGAAGATGATGTGTATGACGAGTACGATGAGCTCTTGTATTTGGACCTTAAAGGAGTTGTGCAGTCTGAAATTACCAAGGAAGCTCTGAAGAGCTTCAAGCTGCTTGGTGTGCACAAGCCTAATCCAATTCTCCAGGTGTGTTTTCTTCCTTGGTAGGAAAATCTTAATATTTTTTCCAGGCATGTTTACTCTGTTTGTAAATTCTGGCATTGTCTCTGAAGAATGTTTTTAATTAGGACATGAGTCTTTGTAGTTCCTCTGGGTTTATTTTCTCCATGAGTAGTCAACTATTTCTTTGGTGGTATTTTCTCCCTGATCAAAGGGTAGTACTAGAAGTGGTAATTGCAGCACTTTATTAACTAACTACCTCATACCAAAAAATAAAAGATAAGGAACCATTAAGTATGAATTTTAGAGAATGGGGAATCCATGCACAAGGTATGTTCTCACACAAGATCCCTTGCACATAGAAATGGCAAGTTGAGAAAGAAGAGGAAAAAAAGATGAATGACAGTGGTATTTCCGGGATTTGAACACTCTTTATCCCAAACAATTTTCAATCCAAACATATTTGCACAACAAATTTTATTTTCCAATCTGAACGTGGTCTTACAAGCCGGACACAAACAAATGCCACTAGGCCTGGCACCTGCCAGTCTTGCTTGCACCTCTTTGCAGTGGACTCCTCTTTCTCTATTGTGCTTTATATTTTTCTTTGCTTTCTTGAAATCAGCCAAATTATAGCTTCAATGAAAGTGAAAATTGACAGTGCAAGCAGAGGAAGACAGCTGATGTGTTATAATATGGAAATGAAAAGACTAGAAAAACATGAGTTTATTTATTATTAGTATTTTCATTTAAATTCATTTGTTGGTTCAGGACAACACTTATGTATTAGTTGATATGACCATGACATTTAAAAGAAATTAGGAAATATATTACCAGAGTGGTGTTGGTCTTTGTAACAAGAGTAATGTCAGTCTTTGTAACAAGTTGTTGGTCTTTGTGACAAGAGTTATGTTGGTCTTTGACAAAAATTATGTCAGCCTTCGTGATGAGAGTTTTGAAGCTCATCCATTTTTGTGGTATATTCTCACCAAATCAAAATTGTTGTTTCCTCTCATTTTTTCTCAAACTCTTGACAGTGACGGTCTGGTGCAGTACTGCCTTATCGAACAGGCAGAAAGTTACAGAATATTGCATGAAATATTTTCTCACATTAAATTCAGTTAATGGAATCATTTTTAATTTTTGACTGTGAATGCCTTATGTTAAATATTTAAAAGGGAATTGGAGCTCAGTTGCACTTGAAACATGAATTAGCTGGTGTTGAATGGATGCTAAAGGCAAGTTTCCCATGACAAACACAGGAGCTGTTGATTTTTGATTAGCGTTTTTCAACTTTTGATGCCCAAGTTTTTTCACAAAATCGAAATACTTTTGCAAAGTAATGGTTATGTAATATAATAAGTTCTTGGCTATCTTTCGTTCACAAGGAGAACGTAGCATTATGGATGCAGGTATAAAACAGATTTTTCTGATGCCGCTAGGGAGCACCATCAGGTCATAGAGCGTTAAATAAGGATTTTACTAGATTAAACTTTTGGGCTTTGTATCCACAAGCTATTCAGGACAACACTTAAATATGTACATGCATAAGTGTGTGGTACCGAGTCTTAGCTACTTAATGTAATTTTGATCTTCATGACTTCTTTTTTTTCTTAGCTACTAAGTATAATTTTGATCTTCATGACTTCCATCTTACTTAGCTATTGGGTGTTATTCAATTCAGTTAATGAGTATTCTGATTCACGGCTTTCGTTTTTTCAGATTGGAGGGCTGGTATTTCAGGGCGCCGTGGAGCCCACCCTGGGAACTGCAGTGTTCTTCCAGGAGCAGGACCCTTCTGTGAGGGCATTTCTCCCCACCCATGTGTTCTCGAAGAAGCCTGAGAAGATGCTGGAGTTTTCGTGCAAGGCTAAGAACATGGTGCACATGAAGCGGATCTTCGTGAAGAAAAAACACGAGGATGCCAGCGACGGTGGCTCGGCTGAGAACGGTGCAGATAATTTGAACTAAGGCGCCAGTACAGCACAGGAAGAGACGTAACTGTGAATCTCATTGCTTACCGAGGCAATGGCATCGGCGCTCTTGCGCTGATGCTATCTTACTAAGGGTAAAATGACAAACCGGTGGGTCGCACTGCAGGGAAGTGATTAGTTTTAGGAGCGTAGTTGACATATTGAGATGCAATGCATGTCGTTGGAAATCGCATTGCTCGACAAATAGATTTATTTTTATATGCAGCTTGTGTTCATATTTGACGCCGCTAGTCGTGTGAAGAAAAAATGGAGGGCTGAATTTTAATAGTTAAGGGAAATGGTGTCTGTGTTATCACTTAGCGCAGCAGTGAAATAAATTCTCCTCGATTTTAATCTGTGGCGTATGGGCAAGTGTTTTTCTTATTCGTTACTGACGCCCAGTACACACTTCACGTTCAGTGCGACGAACGTTTATGTATGATTAGATTAAGCCAATTTCAAATTTTTACCATTCAAAAGCCTTGCATGTAAAGTGTCTATCGAGTTTAATTCCCACTCGGTTACAATTGGTTCTTCGCTGTAATTTTGTGTTGTTTTATCGTTTAACGGGAATGAGTGTTTAACCTACCCGTTTGATGATCGCTAAATTCTGTGGTGGTTCATTCACTTTCTGTGCAACTAAAACATGGAGTTTTACCGAGTGAAGTCACCCTGGTTATGAGAAATTAGCTGAATCGATAGTCAAGTCACAGCTCTTGGTGTACCTCACGATTAATTGCGAGTTCTTCGTTCTGTAAGTTGTTAATAGTTTTAATCCCATAATGTTGGTTTACTTTGACTACTTGTAACTTCCAGTATGAACATAGTAAATGTACATCAGTCGAGTAACTATTTTTATTCTAAGTGATTATATCTTTTAATGTACAGATATTTTTTTGCGAAAGTGTTCATTGCTTGGAGGTTACCTCCAAATCCGTTGAAAGTTCTTTCAGTGCTTGCCAAATGTACATGAAAAGCCTAATAATAGTTGTATGCAAGGCCAGTTGTATACAAACTCAGTATAAATCCAAACTACTCAAGAGCATGGAAAAGCATCTTCATTTGCGGATTAGTGCGTACAGTCACACGAGGGTTGAAAAATGCACTAGAATCAATGAGTTGAATTTAACTTCGATTTTCACAGTTCTTAAAGAGCATATTTTAGGACGCGCTTTAGTTATGCTTATAATGTGGAATCGACTGTAGCTTGATATTTTATCGTCAACATTCCCTTGATTATTTTAAGTGACGCAGTCATTAGTATTATTATTTCTTTCTTTTGTCCGTCTCTCAGTAACAACAAAATAAACGAGACTAAAGAAGTTTTATCTGTCCTCAGTAAGCACACATCTCAGTATCAGTTGAATGAATTTTACTCATTGATTACAAGCTTACATGGCATCGTCTGTTCATTATAAATTTTCCTTCCTTATCTCGACTAGTATTTGCAAACAACCGACTCGAAAAAGAAGAGGGACAGCAAGGCACCTACGGGTGCATTGCTCAGTCAATTCAATTTTAATTCTCAATTAGTGAAGCGAGAGGTTGTGGTAAAGGCAAGTGCATTTTAAGAACTTACTTGGCTGGTTTTCCAAGATTCGATTCAACGCATCGGATATATGTACTACTTATTCAATCTCTTGGGTTCCTCATGGAACACAGGAGTAGGGTCTCAGCAGAGCTCTCCACGCTCTCTATTTGGAGCAGCCTTCGTCGCTTCGCCGCAGCTCTTCATAGTCTCTTCACAGGGCCATCTCATGATGGTCTAACGTACGAGTACACAATGAGGGGAAATAACTGCAGAAATTATTCTATTGCACTGTGTAAAGTTGAAATTAAGTTAGAACATAACGACTGAGATCAAATTAATTAAGAATTCCTGTTTGAAAATAACATGGTATTGATGTGACCCATCTAATGAGTTACCGGTTCATATCCAACTTTTGTCATAATTTTCAAAACTGAAGTTTAATTCCGCTGATGAGTCGACACAAGTACCTAATTTCTTGACTTTTTGTCTTGGTCTTAAAGAAAGCCGAGTGCGGGCCTGATCTGTGGGAACAGAGAAATCAGGTTTGCGGAGTTGAATTCTATGAGGTCCGACTCCTACTTCTAGAATTCCAAAATATCTGACTCCAAGTTTGCGAGTTTTGCTGTTACATGTTTTGTAAGCAATAAAAATTAAAAAAGTTTTAACGTACTGCTTCTCAAATTTAAATTTTCCATGTTTAACTCTATAAATCAAAAGAAGTTCAACTCTTTTTTCCTATTTTGTAGTTTATTTTTCAACTATAAATTTATTCTTGTATCAGGTATGTACAAATCATCACACAATGTTATTATCTCACATTTAGCTAACGTGCTAATCACTCGATCACGTGCTAATCACTTCACACTAAACGATAGCCCAGTGCATGCAGTATCACGAGTATTGAAGTCTCAACACTTATTTTCAAAGTTGTAGTCTTGCAACTTGTAAACCGGCGAGTTCCGTACTTCGTATATGACTGATTTCGGAATGATCGACTTTTCTTTGTGTAGCAGATGAAAAAACACTGTCAAAATATGTTAAAAATAATTCAATTAGACTTCAGGAGTCATAAATTGGATAACAAAATAGGACTCCGACTCCTAGCACTCTTACGAGTCTGACTCCTTCCATAACCTCCGACTCCGCAACCCTAATTGAAGTATTATTTATATTTAAAAGTGTGAATTTTGAACGGAGATTCAGTTAGAAGAACGGGTTAGAATTTGTACGGAGGTTCAGTTCGCTGAGCGAAAAAGTTCTAAAGAAAAATGACCATATTTACACTTTATATTTAATAAAACCAAGTTTGTTGCATCGATACTTTCTTCCATAACTAGGCAGTATTCTTTTCACGCAGATGAGAATGCATTGTTAATTACGCGCTTGAAAGTCAACGGAAAAGTCAAGCATTTAAAAAACCCACAAACAGCATCTTTAATTTATTATTATGCTTGCGACGCGAACAACATGCGAATATTGCTCATTATTAGTCCTGTAGATGGAGTTTTCAGCGCCTGTGCCTAGCATTCCAATTGACCTCACAAAACTTAACTTATCAATTGAGGGATTGTCTATACCTAAACTAGGAAATATTTGCACTTAGTAACTAAACTGTCAAGTACTTCAGAAGGAACTAATGCCATCTTTCTCTTCTTTTGTACTTTTCACTCGACAAGTCGGTCGATTCCTTAGGTTCTGTATATGAAATCATCCTATTGATAATTTCAGCAGTTCACTGTTCTATGATGTAAATCCTTAATTGCTTAGCAGGTAAAAAATGTGTACAGCAAGAATGACTTTGGTTCGTCATATTCTTCAGTTAAAACTCAAAAGGAAAAGATTACATAATTTTGTGTATACAAGCCGTAAAGTTTGTCAATAATTACATGTACATCGAGTCCAGAACATTATAATGGCAACAGCCCAAGTGAAGAGCATTCAAGTGATAATCATTTAAAACTAAATTAAGGTACCAGAGAATGCATTCAGTTGTGAATAATTATCGAATGAACTCATCAAAATTCATAAGTTAACACGTTGACTCCGATTCTCCACACAGGTAAATTTACATGCCGACAAATATCTCTACTGTGAATTTAAAAATGAAGGATTTTGGTTTCACAAATTTGGTTACTTTATTAATTTTCTTTCTAATCAGAACTAGCTTATTCGATTGATGAATACAAATTTTAAGAAAATTCGAAAATTTGTACTTATACATGATAGTGCTTTGGTTACATTAGGTTAGGTTAGACGATCGCGTGTACCATATATGTCCCACTTCGGAGTCAACGTGTTAATAACCACTTGGATTTCTCAACTTAATTTTCTTGAAGATTTGTACGTTTCGCAATTTTTAGGTTAGGAAATGCAAGTAAAGTTGAGATTTAATAGATAAATCTTAATATTTTGAATATGGAACAAAAATTAACGGCAGGCTGACAATTGAGGTTGGTCGAAGAGGATTATTATATAGAAGTTCACATTAACTTCGATGAACGAAGCCCATCTCTGCCACTAAATTCTATTTGGCTCGACGTGAAAAGGGCCGGACAAAAGAGCCGGACAAAACTACGATTTGCTCGTCTGTACGAAGTGTCCAATCATTCAAGAGCAACTGCCGGATCGAACTTTCATCGAAACACTCTCAGTGAGATCGAAACTATCGATTTCATGAGCCTTTCATCAAACTTTCCACGATCGTAGAAAGTTTCAGGGTCGACCAACCGAATGTACACTTGGAAACTGCAAGATGAAATCAGCAACCATTAGGTAAAAACAATGAGGAACTTTATGAAATCCAACACATCTTATGTACCACAGTTTATGTACACTACATTGCTAAACTTTCAATGCCTTATAACAACTTACGCGTAATTGATGTCGGAATACGAGGTTCAAGCTCGTTTTCCAAGGGCAGCTCTCCGTGGTTTTGCGAAAATCCCCTTGATCAGCCGAGAATTGAACCAGCACTTCTCAGTTGTGAGCAGAACACGTTACCGTTGCGCCATGGAGTCTAGAAAGAAAACGTAGATCCTGTATACTTTACGTTGACCCACTACATTTTCATCATTTCTTACCTATGGCATTACTGTATCTGCGTTTTTCTCACCCACCGTGGACTAAAATTCGTCTACGCCTAAAGGAAAGCTGAGGTAGCTTTTTTATGGCAAAAATGACAACGTCGTAGATTTGCGTAAAGATCGTTGAACCCTTATCGAGTATTGCAAAAAGCGAAGACTAGCGAACAAAATGAAAAATAGAAATGATCAATACAGAGCGATAACATTTCTTGAAGTAGTGCACAGTATTTCATTAACACCTCAATGGGTAGTCACCATTAACAGCCGACACGGTACAAGTAATAATCTGCCTCGTCTCAGCGAGAAATGAAGTAGGAAAACAGCAGACGGTTCATAATTTGGGACTCAAAAGTTATTAAATTAGGAAAATAGCTAGCAAAATGTTGAATTACGTCGTACTTTGGGTGGTAATAACGTTTACACCGTGTAGGTATACTTGCACAAGATTTTTCTTAGTTTTTAGATAAAAACCTCATATAACCAGAAATTTTTGGTTCTTCATTGCTGTTGTGAACAATTATTGTGAAAGTTACCTTTTTGTTCACAAATATTTTCGTACGCTATTAAAATAAAATTTTCATTAGAAAAAATAATCAAATATAAAACGCCTATAATTGCACTGGTACGCTGACAAATAAGGTAGTTGGATATTAATTTTATTAGTCTGTAGCACTTAATTTTATGGGTATCGTAGGTAACTCAGAGGTCAGCCGGTTGCAGAAACTCTGACTTTTCACTTGCCATAAGGGAGGAAGAGTTTGAAAGTTGTACAGTAGTTTCCACGATTTTACGGTCAGCTTCGAACATCGTATCAAGTATGTATTATAAACAATAGCTTTTATCACTTGTACGCATACATTTCTAATTAATATTTGATCGGCCACTGATATCAAATGCAAAAAGTTCATTATTTTTCTTTGTTTAAGGGGTGATAAATGATTTATTTCCTAATCACTAGAACATGATCATTCAGAACGTTTTACGGTAGGGCATCGCTAATTAACGTGCAATTCCTAGTATTGTCACGGAAAGGTATAGTTACTTTATTAGCTTACGTTGTTTAATTTTTTCATTTATCATTATTTTCCAATAGTTCATTATGGAACTTAAAGACACTGAACTCAAACAAATCATACTTAAAATTTACATTGAAAGACCAAACGAAACTCAGACTAGACAACAGCACTGGTGTTAAAAAATTATAGTTACCATCGCATAAAATTTTGACGCATCAATTCCGAAAAAATAAATGCATGAGATCAGTTACGTTAGCTGAACACTGTGTTCGCTAAGATTATGAGTTGGACAGAACATAAATTTACCTCTGTCGGTATAAATATTACAATTTTTACGGAGAGAAAACTTTGCTTTGGTAAGCAAATATAAGCAAGAGCGCATTGCATTCTTCAGGCAGCGGCGCTAAATACTTCCATGCTTTGCAAGTACATATCGTCTCTTCTACATACGCGGCACAAAACACGCTCCTCCGCCGGCGCGAAAACTGTCTTTGCAGAGTAGCGCAAATTATTCCTTGTCGATGCTAGTATTGGCTCTGACGCGCACGCATAATTGCCCTTAGATTTGCGTCGAGAGCAGGGCAATATGACGCTGCCACTGCTGAAGCGTTCACGTCCTGAACAAACAAGGAGCAAACTCTTGTCGCTTTGAGGGATGTCCTCGAGCTGTAAACACTGAAGCTCTGTTTAGGTTACACGCGCGTCGCGCGAATGAGAATTTGAATTACGTTTTCATGAAATGGAATACCATTCAGGCGTACATTGAACGTTTGTGATGAGGTTCTAACCACTTTAGTTTTTCCATGTGAGACTTTGTCGATGGTAAGAAATGTTAGCCTGATCCAGAGTTTGAATTTAGCGATTGATGTCAACCTAAACTACGCGACTAAATTGTCTAATTTTTATGGTAGAATTCATTGTTCGTAAATCGATGTTCGTATTTATGAATCATTTTTTTCAAAAGGTCATATAGGTCTCCTACTTCTACCGGGAGTTTAGATTCGATTACAAGTTAGTTAAAATTAAAGCTCATAACTGAATGAATTGTGATTCAAAGAGCGAAAAGAAGGGACAATTTAGCGTGAACTTCAGGAAACGCGGAAAAATTAAAACGAAAAATACACAATTGTACTTGGTTCTTGAGGGATATGAACAGGCATCTCACCGCACTCAGGACGAATGAGAAGAACCTTGTCGTTCCTCGTATGCATGTTAGACACCAAACTTCAAATTCATTTCTGAAGGCTTTTCTACTTTTTATGCTAGCGGTTCGGTTCAAGCTTTTGCATATTCGCACGTTCTCGAATATTTTGAGACGTTTACTAATATTTAACCTATGGATGCTGAGCTAGCACAACGTTCGCCCAAAAAGCTTCACCGCTCTCAGCTCGATGAATTAAAATATACAATTCGGCTTTAACAAAAAATGGAGAAAATTGCACACCTCATCGCCTTTAACCCAAGCTCACAGGCAGAGCTCGTCGTGCAAGTGTTTTTCATGCAGCCGGCATAGAGAGAACCGCGTTACAAAGATGAGAATATAAAATTGATTTTGGTGTTGGAAACCTTTCTTGACGACTTGCTACAGGTTCATGACGAATGGCTGAAAATGTTTCCGGAAGAAAACCCTGGTTAATGTTTGAAAAATGCATCCAAGAAATGAAAAGCTGAAACTTCTCGAGTGCGTGAACATAGTGTTCAAGTAATGGGAAATTCAGGTGTAGAAACAGCCTCAGTGAAAGAGTATAATTGATTCTCCTGCAGCGTATAACATAAATTTACCCCTCCTTGGAGTTGTAGCCCCCCTGGCGTCGCTCTGATAATAGGTGTCCTCGTTAATATGCCTTTAAAAGTTTCAATCACCTTACGATTTCCCTAATATTCAGGGCCAACTATTGAGTGGTAATAAATAATTGGCTGCGTAAACTCTTATGAGCAGTGTATTAGAGTTAGCCGTATTTTTCTCACATTCCTTTTCTCTTCATACGTTGCAGGAGAAGCCAATGTTTTGTCCTCTCAACCCAAGGGCCTTGAATTTCTTTATTTATCTGAAATTCCAAAATGTTTGGAAATTCCAAAATGTTTGGAAATTCCAAAATGTTTGGAAA